>VYZX01033083.1:4256-129214 GCA_013401335.1 Brachypteracias leptosomus | reverse complement strand
AAGCCAGATCTGTCATTTAAATTAAGGTGAAATGTCAGTAGGAGACAAAAACAGAAAGCAAACGTCATCCTGAAAGCAGCCCAAATAAATTTAATTCTTTACCACCTATAATGACGCAGCACAATCCAACAAGTTAGGTGAGCGTAGGACTCATCAAACCAGGAGCTGGTTGTCCAGACAGACTGAAGTCTTTCATCCTTGGAGATGTTCAAATCACGACTGGACACAGCCCTGAGTAACCTGTTCTAGCTGACCCTGCTTTGACTTCTCCAGAAGATCCTTCCAACCTCAACTAGCCTGTGGTTCTGCGGAACAATACATCTATTTTAACACTGCAAGGACCAGCAGACCTGAGACTGAAACCTCTTTATATTCTCTATCAGAATGCATTTTAAACTCTGTGTTCCACTCAAAGGACAAAGTTGCCCACATGGAAAGACAGACACACGTTAAGTGCAGCCTTATATACATTTCACTTATACTTGTTTGTGTATTTTCTAGTAAGGTGAGATCACAGACAAGCCATGTAAACTATCAGGTAGTCCAGCTGAAGTGACCAGGACTCCAACTAGCACTTGTGGTTGGTAAAGTGGCAGCTTCCAATTCCATAGTTAGGTGTTAATTTTATACGTCTATAACCAGTTCTTCATACATAGATATCAACCATGCAGCTCTTCTTGCTCCTGTACCCAGAGCCCGACTACTTCTACAACTCAGAAATGCTTTACAGGCTTTAGGTCAATCTAAACACATTCAGCAGACATGCAGCAGACAGAAGAAGGAATCTCTCTTTTCTCTGCTTATTGTATATTCTTGTTGCTCTGCCTCTGTGGCTTGAAGTGCTATGTTCTGTAACTCACCTGAGAGAAGCTATCAAGGAAAAAAAAACCAAAACCAAAACACAACAGAAACTCCAAGAAACAATTCAGAAACAGAACAGGGAAATAATTCGTTCTCTGTGCCTGAGATCTGCACACCCCATGAGAACTTGGGCTTTATTCTTGTACCATCAAGAAGTGAAAGTCCTATAACTTAGACCTACTCCTAGCACAAGAAATACATGGTAAAAGTTCAAAAGCTTTACCAGTTCTCTACTAAAATTAATTGAAAAAAACACAGCCACATGCAAATTTTTGTGCCACATTCAAAGATCTAAAATATATCACATGAAGCCACATCTAACACAGCAGATACCTGGAAGCAATGTTTTCCACTAAACAGATCAGGTATGTTCATGAAATAATCTTTAGCAAGGTAACCATTAGAAACATGATGAACATATAAAACAACGTAACTATTTTGGATTGTGGCAATTTAATTTCTAATTTCTCATTGGTCTTTTTCCTAAATTAAAGCACAGAAGTCTTACATTGAACACATAGGGCATCTTTTATTACTATATGTGGGCTAAGTTTTTGCTGTATGAGGTTTCTCAGAAAGACAGTATGCATCAATGAGAAATCTAACAAAAAAGGTACAGATAGTAAAAGGTACAAAGAATATTACCTCTTTCTAAATGAGCTTATCTGAGTTTCTCATGCATACAATCAGCCTCATAAGGTATAAAGTGTAAATAAGTAGCCAGTTTTGACTCCCACCATACATGATGGATGAACATACACTTCTAAGAACACAGAGCTTCAAAGATCCATGTGAAATGATTTGCAGGAGTAGGTCTCCACAAAATAAATTTCAAACTTCACTTCAAGATTTCTTCTGCTACTTAAAAAACATTTAGCAAAACAGAGTGGTCTAAAAGAAGTAATATTCTTCCAGAAGATACAAATCTATGGATTGCAGATTCCCACCATGAAGTTTCACACAGATTTAAGAAAACGTTTCCAATCTCTTGTTTCAGTAGGAAGGGAAGGAAATCCAAGCAACTTCTTCCTGCACAGTGTGGCAATACACTGGAGTTCAGATTAGCCTAGAATTGCTCCTATCTAGGTCTTGGAACATAGTTTCTCACACCACTTTTAATTATTCCTTATAGTATTTGGACTTGTACATTTCTAAATTACAATGGTTTATTTTGTGAAACAGACACAAATGAAATTGTATCACATGGAGTAAAAAGCTAGATCAAAGAAAGCAACTGTACATTTCAAACACCAACAAGCATTTATTGTTGTAGTATTTAAAGCTTTGAAATATTTGTATTACCAAGTTTAGAAATGCATACATACACATATATGTATCTCACCACAATAAACCATCATCATATCACTATTAAATTTTCTTGTTTCACACCTAAGAAATATACAATACAGATACACACTGTAATTTCACACTTAATTTTCCTATTAGAACATAGAAACATTTTTAAAGTAAAAATGAGGTAATCCTATAAACTAAATGGATAAGGAGTCAGAAGAAAAAGGTTTTACTTCGACCTTAATTCATCAACCTGTTCCATGACCTTGGATTAAAAACATTTCTCTGTAGCCCTCTTATCACACACTTTGCTAATCATACTTCATACTAAAGGAAACCAATGCAAATAAAATCTGTACTTCAAATCTGCAGCCGAGGAAAGAATTCTTTTCTGTAGACTTACATAAGTGCTAGCAAATATCTTGCTAAAGCAAATCAATTTCATAGCAATATTTCCAAGTAATGCAGTTCATAAATCTATAGAAAATACTTAATAATTAAATAATTTAACTAAGTATATATGAACAAATCAAATCATTTTACACAGCATCAGTGAGAACCCGTCATGGTGACAGAAAGTGCAAGCTACAATACAAAATTAAGATTCAGGGCAAAAATATGGCCACTGGAAGCTGAAGCGTTTTGTCTTTTAAGCTTTCATATTAGATTCTTGACATTTTGGTGCTAAAAGGAGAGGCTTGAGGGGGGGTGTTGTAAATAATTTCCAATTAAAAATTTTGTCAATTTAATTTCACTTATGTGTACATTTATAAGTCCTTCAATTTATTTCAGAAAGTATCAAAAACTCTGCAGTTAATTCAGCACAATTTAAGTAAGTGTTCCAAATAATTGGATTACAGCGTCATGTGGAATACTATTAATTCTATTCCAGTATTTGTTAATTCACAGTGTCAGAAACACCAGAAATATTTTGTCACATTAAAGACTATGTGGATTAAGGAAATGATGCAATCAACCATAACTTTAGTAAATCATAGATGACAAGAAATCTGAGGGAAAAAAGTTAATTGCAAGAGAGATGTATTTAATGTCCTAAAAAACTTGCTTGCAGTCAGAATCTTCATTGCCTTACTATTTGCTGCTTTTAGAGTCTTATGAAGGCTCCACAAATTAAGTGTGGGTATATTTTTAAAATAAATTTAAGAATGGGAACATAAAAAATTACTATAATGGTGTTTCTTGGAATAAGGTATAATAATACCTGTCAACATGGTAATAAATGAATTAGGTATTTTACTACCTGTATTACTATAATGAGATCAGAACTACTAAGACTATGGGACTGTGAGGGACCTCAGCTGGACTGAGGCCCTTGAACAAAGCGATTTGGACCTTGAAAAGATTCCAGTTTACCCTTGAACAGGAACAAGAGGAGCTACAAGGCAGCAAGTTGGAGGAAGTGTCGACTGCAAGACGAGGCGTACGTGCTGTGATGAACCGTGCAAATGTTATCCAATGATAGAGAAACATAACTTTGGACCAATGGGAAAAAGACACATCTGGGGAAACTAAGGGGAAAAAGAGTATAAATAGATGGAGAAGGAGAACAATAAAAGGCTTCTTTGTGCCCGCTTGCTTTACCAAGATTTATTGTCTTGTCGTTTTTGTCCGTCTCGACCATGACATGGGACCACTTATCACACTCTACACAAATACTAACATACGCAGCAATACTTCTTAAGGACCTATCTTAGAAATGCAGATAAGGAGAAGGTTTGATAGGAGATGAATTTTTGTCAATATTTCAAGTTTTGGGTACTGGCACTGTGAAATTCATTTTATAGCAGCTAACATGACCACACAAGAAGTACTGTCATCTTTTTTTGTTTGTTTTTTTTTTTTAAAACTCCCTTTCTTGTTTTAAATACAATTTCCAAATGACAAAGTGATTCACAACTGCAAGGACAGATGGCAAAATTGAAAAAGTAATATTGGATTTTAATTGGATTTCAGTGGAAAACTTTTCAGTCATTTAGCTTCTCAGGATATTTAAATTGCTCCCAACTTTCATTAACCTTATGTTCCATTTCTGTTGTACATGCTTCTGATACGCTGAGTCTTTTGTTGACTTTCTGTTAGATACTGACTCACTACATTACATTCTTCCATTTCTAATTTTCCTCTTATGTATCACATATAATTAGGAGAATCACAAAGTTAGATTACTAGAACTTGAGATTGCACATCTGAAAAGCTGTGAATTGCATTCTGCTTGTTAACAGTTGCCCAGAAGTCCTTCTATAATCTAGGAAATAAAAAAAAATAAGGCACATAGTCTCCTCATTGCAATGTAAAAAGCCAGCAGAAGCACACAGGACAACAGGCCTCTCATTTGCCAGTCATTCAGGAACACGGCTGAGGTCTGACTAAAGTGCAAGATAGACATTCACTGCCTCTGATGTGACAAAGTAAGATATGGAAGGACAACTGGAAACTGGTCAAACAGCTCATCCTACCAGGCTGCACAAGCTGCACACACTTCGGCAGATTTGGACTTGCTTGGTCCTCAATCAGAGCTCTTGATCTGCACAAGTATCAGAAAGACCAAAAGCACGAGACAAAACACACTGCCTGAGCTAAAGGTTTGTTTGATACTGCTTAGTCCTAAACAAAATTAGATAGTCTTGGAGACCTAAATACAGAGATGATAAACTACACATGTGCACTACATGTTGAAGAAAGCCTGTGAGAAAATTCTTACATTTTCAGCATGCATCCTTTATATATGTAAAAGAAATGTTAACCAAAAGACACATGCTTGGGACTGTGTCACTCCAATATTTTCTAAAAATTTTAGAATGAACCTTAACAGCATAAAGTGAACCAAGTAACAGCAGCTTCCATATGGTTAAAATAAGGCATTCAGTTGAAGGTGATCCTCTAATCCACTCTACCTTGAAGAAGGTAAAGAACAAGCAGCCAGAAAAAGATGACCCTTGATGTCACTTGTAGCCACCACCTGTAGAAGAACGGAAAGAAAACAACTCTCACAATTCCTTTGCGGGTCAGAGATGTCCAAGGACTTTCAGGTTTTGCTTTAGCAAAAGCAGACCCTTTAAAAAAAAGAAAGGAAATGTTGATATATTTCATTGTTATGGCTAATGATAACTTCAGTTGTTCAATAGCAAAGTAGTTAATTTAAAGCAGCAATTATTAAACATGATTATTTGCATAAATCTCATACTTCCACAATTTCACTATCTCCTCAATCCAAAATTTGTGTAAACTGTTGGTGTCCTCTTGACTGTCATTATCAAAACTTCTACAAATACTAGATTTTGGAATGCATGAATAACAAAACATTGCCATTTTCTACTACATCAAAATCATTTTAAAATAAACTAAAAATTATTCTGTTTCACTAAGGTATCAGAAACTTGATATGAAGCAACAGAAGTCATATGAAAACTCCACATGCCCATGCCGGCGCACTAGAGCCCATTTCTGAGAAAGCAAAGGGATCTAAACCGTCAACATCTGTAAACTGCTCCAGCTACATCATTCAGGAACACAGAGTAAGGCTGAGAAGTACAGAGGAGTATCTGTCCAACTGAGGACTAGCCTCGGGAGCGGGGAAGCCAGCCAAGGCTGACAGCATCTTGGCTTGTATCAGAAATAGTGTAGTCAGCAGGACTGGGGAAGTAATTGTCCCCCTGTACTCAGCACTGGTGAGGCCACACCTTGAATACTGTCTTCAGTTTTGGGCCTCTCACTACAAGAAAGACATTGAAGTGCTGGAGCATCTCCAAAGAAGGACAACGAAGCTAGGCGTAGAGCACAAGTCTTGCAAGACGCAGCTGAGGGAACCAGGGTTGTTTAGCCTGGAGATAAGGAGGCTTGGGGGAGACTCTCTATAACTACCCGAAAGGAGGGTGTAGCCAGGTACTGGTTGGTCGCTTCTCCCAAGTAACAAGCAATAGGATAAGAAGAAATGGCCCCAAGTTGCATCAGGGAAGGTTTAGGCTGGATATTAGGAAAAACTTCACAGAAGGGGTTGTCAAGCATTGGAACAGGCTGCCCAGGGAAGTGGTGGAGTCACCATCCTTGGAGGGATTTAAAAGATATGTAGATATGGTGCTTAGGGACATGGCTTAATGAAGAACTTGGCAGTGCTGGGTTAACAGGGGATGATTGTGAAGGTCTCTTCCAACCAACACAATTCTATGATACTATTGTTAAGAACCAGAACTGGCATTAGCAAGCCTGTCTGCACACTGGAAGAGGAGCTCAAAGAGACAATAGCAAGAGGGGAAGCCCAAATAATTCCTTTCTTGAAGAACCCATCTCTGGAGCCATCAGCCCCTCAAAGGCCTATCTCCACAAGCCCAGAGCAGGACAGAAGCACAAGAGTAGGCAGGAATGCAAATCAAGGAATATCTTTAAAAGGCCTCTCACTGTCACCATGAGACACTGTGAGCAGCTCTCCAGATCATCTTTCAGATGAAAGGGGTGTGGGACTCATTATGGGATGCAGGGGCAAAGCATCTCAGATTCCACAGGACTTACTAGGGGATGTTTAGGGAAGAAACTAAGGGTGGGAGAAAGGAGGGATTTAGTGGTGTGGGGAAATTGAGGGGTGAGGGGGTAAAAAGGACTGGTCACGCATAAATAGCTAGTGCTTAGTACAGTGCTTGCCTGGCTGTGCCACGCTCCCGATCAGCACAGTCTGTGCTATCTTCTTATTAAATTCCTTTAACCCTCTCCTGGGCGAGGGGTGGTCTGCTCTGTGAGCACAGGAGGGCTGGGTGCCAGCACTAGGAGTCAGATGTCAGAGCGTGGGGCCACGGTGTCAGCAACTGAGCGAGCAAGCTCGGGTGTGCAAGTGAGCATGTGAGTGCTAGAGAAGATCAAGCCAGACTGACTGGTGAAGGGGTGAAGCTATCTGGGAGCAAGGGGTGAGCAGATCTCTAAAGGCCAGCTCTGGGTGTGAGGGTGCTTGTGTATCTCTAAGGGTGAGAACACAGTGCAGTGCTTGGGTTAATCTGAGACTGAATTCAAAGAGCATGACCTGGAATGGATTCAGGAGACCGTGGCTGGATGCTGGGCTCAGAAAAAAAAAATGCTAGATTGTATTTTCCCCCTAGCCTTCATGATGCATGAGGGAAATTAAATAAAGATAAAAATAAAGACTAAATAAAGACATTTTCAAAAGTCTCGGATCATCTGGCCTTCTCTTGTTTTGTTATTTAAAATAGGCAAGAAACATCCAAGGCCTATACAGTTTCTGCTCTCCAGAAATTTCAACATAACCTTTCCTCTGTCAGCAGATTTGGAAGAAGTCTGGATGCAGGGCAATAGGAGATTTCTGAACTAATAACTCCAGAATGTTAATCCATGACAATCCACATGTTTCTTTCTTTCAAAATCTAAATCCATACAACAAAATCTAAATCAAGATTATAAGCCTTCATTTTAATCTAGTGGTCATCTTTTAACAATATTTCCTATCTGTCTTCTTTAGAGAGGAGTTACGTAGCGTTGGTTGGGTTTTTTTAATACCTACTAACAAGACACAGGATGGCAGTTATTTTTAAACTGAGAAATTCAGCTTTTTCTAGCTCAGGACCCACCTCTTACAAGATCAACATCTATGAGGTCTGGTTTCACATGTCCCGTTTTCTTTGGTTTGTTTCTCAAACCCTGCAATAGGGAAACACTATCAAAATATATTCATGCAGATGACAGATGTTACAAAAGAAAAGATCTTGATGTGGTCAGTAATTGTATGTGACCTATACTGCTACTGAAAATTCAGACAAATATGTCAAGTTCATAGATTTGAAGTACTATAAAATAAACATTCCAAGAAACAAGGCACAATAAATGCCCTTTTACACACCCTGTAATCTGAACAAAACCCAACAAATTACTGACCCATCAGGCAGTTCTCCAAACACACTTGAGCACTGAGCACTCCCCTCCCATGGCTTGGGATTATGCAGACAACATACGGACACACTTGCAAGAATTAGTAATATATTCAAATTGGGTTTTCAGAACTTTTGCAACAAATTACCTTCCTGAATCTCTTTTCTCCTTAGATGTTAATTAAACCTCACAAAATGCTTACATTGCAACTCTTTAATTCCAAACCTAGATAGCAAATCACGCTGTAATGCAAGAGCCACTGATCAGCAAGTTCCACTGTCAGAAATCTAAAATCTAGAAAAAGTATTGAATTTCCCTTCACAGTGAATATAGATTAGCCTATTAAAAAGAGGGGAAAAAAGCTCCACACAACAGTAAAGAAGCGGGGTAAAAAAGCAAGCTTATTCTGCCTTTTAGAAACATCAAGCCTCAGAGACAGCTGTGAGTTTATTCTGAACCCTTTAGATTAGGCTCTTGGTTGCATTAGCCAATAATAATTCCACAAAGTACAATTCATACAGAGTAAAATATAGTATTTCAAACAAATATTTCAGTTATGAATGGAAGTGGCTTAACTGTTTTAATTCAAAAAGCAGTTAAATTCACTGGTAAACTGTAGATTTCCACCATTATCATATTTCTTCCACGTGTAAAAACATTACTTAAATGTGAACATTAAATTCAGATCAATGTATAAAAATGAAATTATTATCAATGAGAGAAAGATCAGTGAATTCTAGTAATGTTAACCTTCACAAGAACAATATCACCAAATTGTTCAAATAGGTGAAGTGCAGCTCAAAATATTTCTCATATCTAAATTCAACCGGATTAATTTTTTTAAAAATCAGACTGTTCACAATGAACTAGATGTATAGTCATCATCCGATGTGTCTGTTAGAATAATTAGAGTTTGCTTGAAACAAAACAAAATTAACACATAGAACTAAAACACGGATAGGACAAAATGTGCTCTGAGGATGACAAACACACAAACCCAGTTGTATTGTAAAAAGCTTAACATGCAAGATTTTTACAGAACAGCGGTCTTTAAACTGCAGCAATTTTATGTGGAATGACAAAACAAGCCCATAATTAGAATTGGAAATAACTACAATTCTAGCACTAGCTACAGATTCTTGTGAAATCTTGCATTAAGTGAGCCACTCTATTTCAAAAGAGGATCTAAAGCTTAGAAATAAAATGTTGAATGATCTAATTTTCAAATGTATCACAGCTTATTGGCCACAATATTTTTCTTGAAAGTCTAATTAAAGATGTATGTACCTCTTGGAAGAAATAACCCCCTGGAAACACCTGCACAACCCTAGGAAAAAATTACCACTGTGGATAAAATTATGTTTTCATTTTCAAGAAAGAATTTTGAAAAATACAAGTCAACACTATGACTTGATGCAGCTTTCACAGGAAAAGAAGTGGTGACACTCTCTTTAAAAATTCCATTTGTCAATTCTCACTTTCAGTGTCCATGGACTACACTGCATTGGTTTTTCTAGTTTTTGCCACACGTGGTGAAAGAATTCCATTTATTAAGATGTGATTTCTCCACTCTCTTAATGCATCACAAATATCTGTATTATGTTTCAAATCAAGATTAATTAAAAAAAATATTCATTGTGTTTAATACTGTTCAGGCCCATCTGGTTAGTTCATATCATTTCTATACAGCACCAAACACATTTCAGCTAGCTAATAGTAAAAATAAAATTCAAATAGAAATGCTTAAAAATGGTTGCTATTATTTTAAATTTTAAAATTAATCTTAATAGATTCTATTTAGTCCTGTCTAAATGATAAATTTAGAGTATCAGAAATAGATTTTCTACTAAAAAATAGTAATTTTTTAGATCTTTAGTGAAGTTCATTTATAAAAAGTACTGTAGTAGCTTTAAGATTAAAGCAGTCATGTGTGGTACTTGAACTTAGTGTAATAAGAGTAACACTGATACTAAACTCAGTCAACACAAACTCATATAGACTTATTATTAATTTGTTAGTTATCGGACTTCTGAGCCAAAAGAGATGCATTTTTGAATAAGCACATGGCACTATCAGCAATAAATTGAATAATGCCCTATTATACAGCAGTTACAGTATCTTCTGTCACAACAGCGAGTGGTTTTCATGGCCATGGAAGGGACCCTGAAAACAAATAACACGCTGGGGTCTTGATTTGAAATTTAGCTGTACTGATAGTCCAGAACATTTCTGAAAGGTCCCTCTGCCCACTGCAGACAAGACACAGATTTCCTGGGACAGACTCCAGCTCATACCAGCAGCACTCATCCCGGCCGGGGCTGCTGCTGAGCTCGGGTGCACGTTGTGCCTGGCTGGGTAAGTACTGGGGAGGGAAAAACCACCCTCAGGGACAATGAAGCAAAGTACATCTTGCTGACATTAAGAATTAGCAATGCCTTGAAACTCATGCAGTAATAGCATACTTTTTGGGTGCAAGATTTGAAGAAAAACTGGTTAATTGCAAGAAAATGTTAATTAAATTAACTTTAACATCATGGAGTATGACACAATATACAATCCATAAATCTATCAGATATAGGATTGATTTCCTTTTCACCAAAACAGTTTAGCAATGTGGCGGACACTGATGGCATTGTTAGTTAAACCAAAATGCAAAGAATGCTGTTAAACTGCTTGTTCAGGTAAACAAAGCCTGAAGTACTTACCAGTCTAATAAACTGTACAAAACAATGACAGCATCATAAAGGAGGAAAAGTAAACTGCAGGTATAAGGTAACTAACTGAAAGTAAAGAGAGCTCAGATAACTGACATTAGAATTCATCACAAGGAAAGTGAAAGACACAGGTATTAACACAACTAAGCCTTGGCTTAAGATAACTGAAAAGAAAAAAAATGGACTGAGATAGAGAAAGAAGCAGCACACTAAATGCTGCAGAGTTATTAATTATGTAAAATAAACAGAGCATGGTGTGCTGATTACATTTGGTTACACTCCAGAAGTCTAGTTTTACTTTACCAGTATTAAATACCACCATGTCCATGGTAAATTACATCAGCTTTCATAACCACAGACAGCACTGCTGGTAACTGGCCAAACAAAAAAAATTAAATGCTATAATATTTTATTACCTTTATTTCTCTTTGCTCTACTGATTTTTCCCATATTTGTTGATCATATGCCCCAATCTAAAAAGAACACACAAAAAAAGTCTGTATTAGGTTTTAAAAGACATTGATCAAACAAAATCAAGTACAAGACAAGCATGAAGACAGCAGGTTATGTCCGTGGGGAGACTCTCTCACAAAGAAATTCTTATCTTCTCCATTCCATTTTGGCTGGACTGGATCTGGCTGATTTGTAAATGAGCTGTGACAGAGGGGAGAGGTGAGCAAGCAGATGGCCTCGGCCTCATCACATAACTTGGGCGAGCCAGAGGACAGGGCAGACCTCGCTCTCTCCCACCTCAGGTCGGGATTCCAGCATCCATGCTGACAGAGCCCAGACCTATGGCAGTGACGCTGACACAGGCTTACCATTAACTTCAGAGAAAGTATCACACACATCTAGTTGAACCTGTATCTTTAATTTTTTTTAAATCAACTCCCTCTATATTTCTTGTCCCATTCCACCCACTTTTACAGCTACATTATCTTTAGCCTTATCTCTTCAGATTGCAAAGCAACAAAATATATGGTCAGGCCGGTAATCAACAGATTACAGGCCAGGGAAACCCAAAGGATATCAGGAAAAGGCACTCTTCCTGCTGAAACAATGTTCCAAGCAGATCTACTCCCAAATTTGTTCACTCTCATTAGGTTGCTAGTCTATTTATTCATTAAAGTCTTCTAAAGATCTTAGTTTTGTCTAGATGTGAACAAGTTTTTAGTTAAAAAAATTGGAATAAAAAGAAGTTGCTTTCTCCTAGGTTCTAATCTCACCACAGCATGGGAGAAAATATGCATTTATAAGAGAAGAACCATACAGGATCAACCTTTGGTCTTTGTAAAAACTTCTTAAAATCCTAGCACTGACACCAGTTTGGATGAGTTCTGTCATTTTAAATAACCATCAATGCAGGTAGCTACTGTTAATTTAAGAAATTACTGTGCACTTGTTAATACAAGGAAGCCACTCTAGGTGAGATATTTTGAAGAAGGGCAACCTTAAACTTGAGAAAATTCACATGTATGATAAAGTGACAAGGAGGAGTCAATACATGAGACAATAGATTCAAGTTTTGTAAGAAATTATCAAAGATCATCAGATTGCTTTGAACCCTGCATAAATAGCATTTCTAGGTAACAATCTGTAATGATGTCTTTTACTACGTCAATTTTAAAATCTTTCCATCCCAGCAGTTCTCCCTAGGCACAGACACATGCGAGCACAGGCACATATGCACTCCCCACTGGATATCTGGAGTTTGATTCATACCACAGACTCTGAGCAGTTAAGCCCAAGCTTTTAGGTCATGAGGGAGACAGACACGCTTCCTGAGATTCAAAGTCCCTTTGCTGACGGGGCAGGGAGCCGACACAAGCGGCTTAGCCCAGACACCTGACAGAGCAGGAGGAACCCCCATCATTTGAGCGAACCTGATGGAATTCAGTGTTGCTGCAGGAGTACAGCCTCTCCTTCCAGTTCACAAACTGCTACAGATATAAAAGGCCCAAGTAGAAATGCATACACCTTGAACCAGAAAACACTGTTCTGATTTGTCTTCTACTACTCCAGTCTTCAGTGTTAAATTAAGGATCTTTTAACCAAGGATCAAATATAAATGCAAAAAGATATCCAAGGAAGCCAACAGGCAAACACACCCATAAACAAAAATTCTAGAGGCATCTTCTGTGCCTCTAAACCCTAATATCATTCTAATTTATAGCAATAAAGCCCAAAGCATATCTAAAATTGAAAGTGAGAACAGTGAATTACTGAATTGCCAATTCTTAAATATAAATAATAATTCCCATTCACAAGAGCTAAGCACTCAAACAATTTCTATAGTTTGCTACCTTAGAACTCTGGGAGAAAAAACAAAATCTACTGGATTTTTGGTAATAATAATAAATACTCTGCATCTCTGATTTGGAAAAAAAATGCAGACTGTGGAAAAGAATTAGGGAGACAGGCACTGTACTGGATAGAATTAAGCACTTGCTACAATTAAAGTAATTAAACCAAAGGAAGTTTAAGAGCTAACTCCACCAGGATAACAGCCAGCAATTAAAAGTCAGTATCTTGAATAACCACCCCACCCAGCCATTTATGTCTAATTGTTCTGGCTTTTTCTCTAAATACATTTTAAATGAAATTTCAGGCCCTCTGTTTTTCATGAATTTTACTGAGAAGAGCCCTGAGTGAGGTTTTTGTGGTGCTTAATATCACGTGCTCCCCCCCCCCTCACTTTCAAAGATTTCCTTCTACAAAGACAGAGGAGGGGATGCGGGGCTGTCTGCATCTCGGTTGTGCAAGGAGCAAACGCGGAAGGAAGCCTTTGTGCCAAGAAAGCTGTAAAGCAAACTCTGCTCCTAATTCCATTCATAGCTGAAACTGGTGTAGAGTTGAAAGAGTCTTTAAATGAGAGTTCTTCTCTTAGACAAATAACAGACCATTTGTTAAAGGAATTCTGGGAAACACAGAACCCAGAAGACATCTGTGGCAAGGAAGTCAGCCAACTGAAAATCTGACTTAATTTATTTTCCTACAAACATTTCTTCTTCCTCCAGGCTAGGTAGCAGCTCCCACCGCCACAGAAAGAGAAGAAGTAGGGATTTTGTCATTGACATTTTTCTTTCAACATTGCCCCATAAAGCAATTCTTCTAGTGGGAAGTAAAATGAGAGAGCCAGAACAACTTTAAAGAGGATGGTCCTTTACAACTGTTTTATTAGACTAGTGGATCTAGCCAATCACCTCTGATCAAGTTTAATTATTAAAATCTGAGTAAAATAAAGGCATACTGTTGCAAACTGAAAGGAGTTTAAGGGATAATTACAGACAGCAAGTGTCATTACAATCCCCCACAATTTTTATTTTTTTTTTAAATCTACCTCATTTCACTTGTTTTAAGAAAGTTTTAAAAGCACTTTAGGGAGCAGATGTGGCAGACATGTTCAGCACATCAAATTTACACCTGATACTCCATTTCCCTTCTCGCTATCTGCATAAGCATCCCTCTATACTTCTCTTCCACGTGTATCAGAAGGAAACACATGAAAACAAAGGCAGCATTATAAAGTAGCAATACTGGCACACTTCATTTCCCACATTCAACAAAAATAGTAGAACTGGTGTTACTGAAACAAGGCAAGTAAAAAACAGGCATTATTTTTTTTTCTTCTCTACCTTACTTCAGGAAAACATAGTTACCGTTTGTGAAACATATCTTGCAGAATTCATTGAAAAGTGTTTTTCATTAACAACAAGCTAAATTACAAGGAGTAATCATTATTGGAGATGCTAGACATCTGTATGAATTAAACTCAAGAATGTAATTCCTGAATGAATTCAAGAATGTAAGTTAATACTAGGAAACCCTCCCAGTTTTAAATTATTGAGAGCACCAGTCAATTCCATCTTCAAAGAGTTTTGATTTACAAGTATTTGCATCTAAATTATGTTTCATGTTAAATCTAAATATTAAGTTGTCAAACGTTTGCTTGTAGGCTCTAGCTCTTGGCTATTCATGCAGTTCTCTAAAATGGTACATACCTGCAGGACACTGAAAAGAAGTCTAGCATCCAGCAATGCCAAAGAAACTAAGTTCTGAAGGCAAATAAAATGAAGGAATAACCTTCTAGAGATAAGATCATTCATGCTTTCAACCTGAAGAATTTAAATATACATGAAACTTGATCAAAGCAAGCTTGCCCTCCATATGCAACTGTCCCCAGGGCTCCTCTGCAAGTGCTTACGTGTCCTGTGCCTGGAACTGTTAGGCCAACATGAAAGCTCCACTCAAGTATCTATATGCTCCTGAACTCATCCACTCTACCTGGAGTCTCATCCACTATAGTTGCATGTTCTGTAGTATCCTTCAAAGAAAATTTAAAGAACAGAATAAAGGGGTCCAAAGATTGTCCGATTTTTAAGTATACAACAATATGTAATGTTTTAAAATCTGTTCAAGACTTAGGGCAAGACTGTATAATAGCTTGTCACTGATATTTTCAATTCATCAGTCCAGTCTACAACTGGTAATAGACTGTTTTTCTTAGCAAACTATACAACATGATATCCCAATTTTAATCTGATTTATCACAGAAATTTATTCTGATTTAATTTATAAAATACCTAATTGGAGAGGATCTGAAATTTGTATTCTATAGCATTTACTTATTAAGATTTGACAGAAAATAAAGTAACAAAAAAATTTCCCTTGATATTTTTAAAATTATTTATTAGTTCAAGTTAGGTAACGAGCCTATCTTAGCATTTTTAAAAGTAACTTTCACCACCAAGCATCGACAGCAACACAACCCTGCTGTAGGAAACTTGTCAGTAATATGTCAGAAATATTTAAAAAATTGTGGTATAACCTGCCTGTCTCAGAACTAGATAAACAAGCAGATGTTATTTTATACACATTTAGTTTAAATCATCCAGGCTTCCTGAATGCCAAGATTCTATCCAGTCTATTCAAATAAGTTACCTCTAAAATGTCCAGTTTTCAGGACACCCTGCCTCTGTAAACACCGAGTAACGACGATGAAAGGAATTCTGTTCCTCTACTTATCTGCAGAATTAACAACTGTTCTTCAGGCAGCTGTTAAAATGTTCAGCATTTAAAGATTACATGTAAAGACTGAGTCTTCTTTTGCAATGGAAAAGTGTGGGTTTAGCATCTTAAATTAACTGCGTAATAAACTTTGAAATAGGATTTCTAGCAAAAATAGTTTCCTCACAAGTAATTAATTGTAAAAAAACCCCAAAACTAACTTGTATGTGACGTGGCATGGGATATACAATTACACATTTGACAAAACCAAACTCACCTGATAAAGCTAGCTCTTCACTGAAAGATTAAATACATTTGAGATCTTTTTTAAGTGCAGACTCCTCACAACGTTTTCTGGTTTAAGAGATAGGTACAACTCTTGAAATTACCCAAAACAATTGTACTTCCTTCCCAATCAAATACCTCAGAAAGCATTTGATCACATTTCTTTATATACCTAAATTTTGTTTGGCACCTGTACAGTTTGTTTTATAACATTAATAGCAATGAGCCTAAGTAAAACATTAAGCTATTGAAAATAGAGCTAACTTTTACTTCAAATAAAGCCCAGGGAAAGGCTTTCCGGCCTGAGCAGTGTCATTTCCCAGTGTGTTTCTCATAACAAGCCCAACGTGCATGAAGATTGAATTTGAGCTTTGCAAATGACACTGATATTCACTGTAAGCTAACGTAGCGATGGTATCAGCCTGTAGCCGAATACTCACACAGCCTTTGGATTCTAAGGGAATTGATCAATATTTCAGGAGACATGTATAATTTATGACCAAGCAGACCAGCAAGGATTATAATCCTAAGAATACACAGTATTTCCTGCTGGATGTTAAAACTTTAATGTTTATCAATAATGAAACCTGAGTGCTAAGCTTTGCTCTTTAAAACCTCTAAACACTTTTACAAGCAACATCACAATAGTACTACAAATCCAAAAGATACAAGATACAGAGCATGGTAAATAAAAAACAGAGTTGTTTCCTTGAACTGTTTAGCAAGGAAATTAAGAATTTAACACCCTATTAAAATATTTAGTGTTAAAATATTAGCTAATATGCTTTATTAAATTTTACAGTCCAATTCACAGTTTCAAAAAACTGTATGATTTGATGTATCAATGTTAATATTAAGATATGAATATATAAATAATTTATATGTATGCAAATTTATTAAAACTATCTTTTTTAATGCTTTATAATTACAGTTTCAGATTCTAGATGTAGCATTTCTCATTTTCTCAAACCTCAGAACAGGATTACTAAAAATTAATGTACACCCCATTTTATTTCTTACATAAACTGATTCCCACTGCAATGATCTAGTAGTTCAGCAGCATAATTATTTCTGTAGATTTCTACTTTAAGATGATCTTTGTTCAGGATGTTTTTCATTTTCAAGGGTGGTGGGTTTTTTTCAGTTTTGTTTATGGTGGGTACGTGGACCTGACAAGTTAAGCTAAGACAAACTTTGCTAATAAACCAAGGACAGAAATCACTATATAATAGTTCCAGATTAATAGTGAAGAGTTTAGTAACTTTTAGTTACACAGAGAAGGAAAATTAAGAGATTAAATCTGTATATCCTAAGGTGCAATGCTTTGAATTTATGACTGCTGAATTGTTGCCTCTGATAACTAAAAAAAGTTCTGGGATTCTCCTCCCTTTTCTCCCTGTTCAGCCCCGGAGGGAGAGCTGAAACCAACCACTTAAAAGTAAAATTAAGCAAACCAAAGCTGTAAGAATTATTTATTCTTAACTGTTTGGATTGCCAATTAATGATCTTATCAGGAGTAGTCAGCATGGAATCACCAAGGGGAAACGATGCTTGACCAATCTGATAGCCTTCTACAATGGCACCACTGGCTGTGTAGATGAGGGGAGACCAGTGCATGTCATCTTCCTTGACTTCAGCAAGGCTTTTGACGCTGTCTCCCAGAACATCCTCATAGGGAAGTTCGGGAAGTGTTCAGGTTAGGTGAGTGGACAGTGAGATGCATTGAGAACTGGCTGAATGGCAGAGCTCACAGGGTTGTGATCTGTTGCATAGAGTCCAGTTGGAGGCCTCTAGAGAGCGGAGTTCCCCAAGGGCCAGTGCTGGGTCCAGTCTTGTTCAACACATTCATCAATGACCTGAAGGGCTGAAGTGTACCCTCAGCAAGTTTGCCAATGAGACAAAATTGGGAGGAGGAGCACCAGAAGGCTGTGCTGCCATTCACTGAGCCCTGGACAGGCTGGAGAGTTGGGCAGAGGGGAACCTAATGATGTACAACAAGAGCAAGTGTAGAGTCCTGCACTTGGTGAGGAATAACCCAGTGCACCAGTACAGGTTGGGGGTTGACATGCTGGAAAGCAGCTCTGCAGAGAAGGACATTCAGTCCTGGTGGACAAGTTAGCAATGAGCCAGCACTGTGCTCTTGTGGCCAAGGCCAATGGTATCCTGGGGTGCATTAAGAAGAGCAGGTTGAGGAAGTTTCTCCTCTCCCTCTACTCCATTCCAGTGAGGCCATATCTGGAGTACTGTGTCCAGTTCTGGGTTTCCCAGTTCAAGAGGGACAGGGAAATATTGGAAAGAGTCCAACAGAGGGCTACAAAGATGATTAAGGGACTGGAACATCTCTCTTGGAAGGAAAGGCTGAGAGCCCTGGGGCTGTTTAGCCTGAAGAAGACTGAGAAGGGATCTTATCAATGCTTATAAATACCTAAAGGGCAGGGGTCAAGAGGATGGGCCAGTCATTTTTCAGTGGTGGCCAGTGATAGGAAAAAGGGCAATGGACACAAAAGGGAACACAGAAAGTTTCAGCTGAACATAAGGAAAAACTTCCCCGCAAGGGTGACAGAGCCCTGGAACAGGCTGCCCAGCGAGGCTCTGGAGTCTCCTTCTCTGGAGACTTTCAAAACTTGCCTGGATGTGTTCTCCTGTGCAATTTGCTCTAGGTGAACCTGCTTTGGCAGGGAAGTTGGACTAGATGATCTCCAGAGGTCCTTTCCAACCCCTACCATGCTGTGATTCTGTAATCTGCTTAAATTCTGGCAATAACTGCAACAGCACTGGCCTTAAAGCCATTTCACTGAACAAGAATTTTACCAAAGCTTACTTCAAAGATACCGTCCCTTTCAGAGTACAATAATGCTTAATTAAACATTTATCAACTGTATATTAATAGTTTTTCTGTTTCATTCTTTACAGATTAATTCTTTGTAACATCAGTCAGCCCTACTTACTGGCCTGAGTGATGGTTTACAGATTTTAGCATATCTACTAAAACCACAAAACATCTTTTTCCATTGCATAATTAAACATAAAGGAAAACTATGTACATAAGAATAGTTAGAAACAGTTTGCAGGTTAAATTAAATGGAAGTCTGGAATAACCAACACCTACTTTAAGCCATTTGCTAGTGACACAAACTGGACACCAGTTTCTTTGGCTTAAGTTGACTATAGAGCAAAACCTAAAAAGAACCACAAGCTGAGTGAGATTCCATTGCTGCCACTTATCACAATTAAGCACAATCCTTTATGATAACGTTTGCTCCTCTTCAGGAATTGGTTGGAACCTCTGTGGGTCACCTAACCCAACATCCTGTGCAAAGCAGGTCCAGTTACAGCAAGCTGATCAAGGACTTATCCAGTAGAGATCCAAACAACTCTAAAGATCAGACATTTCACAGCCTCTCTGGAGTCCCATCTCAATGCTTGGTAAACCTCATGTTAAACATCTTTATCCTTGTAACTAATCAGAATTTCCCACATTTCAGCTTGTGTTTATTGCCTCTAATGCAATCCTTGTGCACCTCTGAAGAGCCTGGCTCCATCCTCTCCATGGCCTCCAAAGCAGTAGATGCAACAGCAGTAAACTCTCCTCTCTTCTTAAGACTGAGCAAACCAAAACCTCTCCAAGTCTTTGTACATCACATGCTTCAGCCCCATAACAATCCTGGTGGCCCTTCACTGGGCTTGCCAAAAAAATACCCTTGCCTTTCTTGCACTGGACAGCCCAAAGCTGGACACAGCACCCTGGACACTGTTTGGCATAAGCTGAGTAGAGGGGAATAATCCCCAATCCAGCTACACTATTGTTAACACAGCCCAGTTACTCTCTAAGTGTTAAGAATTTAAAACCCTGCAATACGTTTTTGCTGGTGTTTTGGGGGTTTCTTTTTTACTATTATTTACCTGCACAAAACAAAGCAGCCTCAAGATATAGCTGGGAAAATAAAACCACTCTGACAGCCTCATTATTCAGTATAATCCCTCAAATACCATTGAAAATTCAGCAATTTTACCAGCATTGCAACTAGGACTTTAAAATAGGACTGCCCTTACACCCCTGACCATTTCACTTCTCACAGCACATATTCCTTGTGCCAGTGCACTTATCTGAGTGGCTGAAAGATCACCCAGATCACTCAGGAAGAGAAAAGAAAATGTTGAGTTATAGTTTCACAAGGAATCAGTATTGCTGACAGAGGGATTTCAGCTCTTCGCTCTCCCCCCACACTGATTAGATAGCTTCACCTCCTTATGAAGTTACAGTCTTAGTTTCACCTGGATTAGTCCCCTGACCAAATTCACCAGACAAGTGCCATGAAAGTCTGTGGGAAGAAAAAGCAGGTGTGGGAGCCAACAGCCAGGCAAAATGCAAGTCTGCTTCGTTCAGCTTCAGCACCAGTTGAGCAGATGTAGTTTCAGGCCCCAAAGTTTCAGGCAGTATAGCCAAACAGCCTGAACATGTGGCAAAAACTGGCTTTGGTGCCAGGATCACCAATGCATTGCATGAGTTCAGTGATAAGAAGAAAATCAGGTGGTTTCAGGGAATTACATTTTATTTCCTCCTTTATTAACTTGGCAAGTATAATCTTGGACTAATGAGCTGTAAAACACCAAATATTACAGCTCTTAAAGCAATGCAATTAGAACTCTAATTTTGCTCTTTAAAGCCATGAGAGAAAAAAAGATCTCATTTGTTTTATTGTGCCCTTTAACAGCCATACCCAAAGGACACCCGAAACAGCACACTGGCAAAGTTACCTGACATGCAATCAGGTACAGGATTCGGGTTCAATTCTTTATGTTCCATTCTGCCTTCCCCAACAACAATCCCCAAGAGAAGGAACAACAAAATTCTCTCCTGCAGTATTATTACCAAATTTGAATAAGTTCCTCATTTTAGCAGCAAGACTTCTGTGAGGACTGAGATTCAGAAAGTCGTTAAAGTGAATTTATGTATAGTCTCCAAACTGGAAACCAGACCAAAAATTGCATGCCTACTATTATCTGTAAAACTTTAAAGCATTGTAAGAAATTAATACAAAAAGCTTAAGGTAGAAGCAAGGTTTTAGATTATTATTAATGTTATTATTTTTAACATCAATTACTGTTACAAGAAGCAATACTTCAAGCATGCAAATTATCTGTATGAGAAAGCTACATCATTAGATACTGAAATTGTTTAAAATAATTGCGGGTTGTCTGATTTTTTTCAGAGGGAAATTTTATAATGGTTTTCTTCATAAAATTCATCAATTACAAATCTGAAGCAAGTTCAGTATTCTGGTAAATACACATAATCCTAAGGATATTAAATGACAAAGAGCACACGTGAACATCAGCTTGGTTGCTATCTGGACCAAGCAATTAACTATTCCAGACCTCTGGAACACACCTCTGCCACACCCTCTTACTGCAAGAACCAGTGCAGCAGAAAATGTGGAAAACAAGCCAGACAGACCTTGTCTGACACACAAATATCTCAGCACTGTGCTCCCCAGTGCATCCAGGAACACTGCAGAGGTCTAATTTATTTTGCTTTCTACAGAGCCAACCTGCATCCACCAGGATTCATCTGTTTGGATTTCATGCCTTGCAAAACTATCTGTATCAGCTGGGAAGCACAAGCTATCACTGGATGCAGCAAACCTGTGTCCATGCAATCTTTATCTCCAATAACAACCTGTTATAAAAATGCTACCTGAAATCTTATTATCCAACTTAAAAATAACCAAGAATTGATTATTGTATTTTCACAAGACAGTAACCATGAGCTCTGATGCACTAAAAACAAAGTAAATCTATTGCAACAACAAACAACAAGTTTACATAATAAAAGGTCTGACCTTTAAAACAATTAAGCTCGTTACTAAATCAGCCCCGGGTGAGAAGCTCGATTTCAGACAATAGTATGAGTCATATGAGTAAACTTGGTGTTTGGAAAACTTGCCTAAAGTAGGGTTGGAAAAGCTCAATTGCTTAACTCTTTACATTAAAGATATACAAAAATCCCTTTTGAGAAATCAACAGACCTTTGAAACTCAGTAGAGACATAAAATAAATACACAAAAAAATAAATCCAAAAATACATTAAAACATAAACCAAATACACACAAGAAGCAAGTTAACTGTTCAATATTTGTTAGGCAGCCTCCATCTTCTCAAATATATTCTTTATCTATGACTATAAATATCAGAAGTTTTTCATGTTCTTTTTTAGACCATTCATACACCAATTTATTAATCTGAAAATACCCTCCCAAAACAACACTTTATTTTCCTCATTTTATCATATAGAAAATCATATCATTTTGATCAAGACTGACTGTAACCCTGGTTATCTCTTGCCCAGGAACAACATTTTACTGCCAGAATGTGCTAAATTTTGATGCCTCCCCACTTTCAATTTCAGTTACTGTCGTAAGGAATCAGCAGGTCTAAAAAGCAACGTAAGTGGGACTTGGACAACTCTGAAATAAAAATTTAAAACTGAAAGCAACCATCAGTTCACAGAGTTCAGTATTCTAACATCATAAGCAATCACATAAGAGAATTGTATCAGAAAGTACAAAAAAAAAATTTTAAAAAATCCATACCCACTAACCACTAGCATAGCTCTTCCTGTCTCTCAATTTAAAATCTTTGGTGCAAACAACAAATCCATGATGAAAAAAACCCTGTGCCATGTAAGAGATTTAAATAAATGAATAAATAAATACACAAATAAAACCAGGAACATGGGTGAAAGAGCCTAGATGCTCCCAGGGAAGGATCACACACCACACTACAACGTTAAAAAAATCCACTTGAGTTGCCAGCCTGATCCAGGAGAACCTTCAATGAATTGGGTCTAAGAAGTAACAACCTAATTAGCATGAACATTTGCATGAGATGTTACATTCCAACAGTGCAGCCATTTGTATCAAAATAAGACTCCACTTCCTCATACTTATATAAGCAAAGCCTGCTCATTTGGCAGCCCCCAGTCCACCTGTGGATTGCAATTAAATTTTCTTCACACCATGGAAAACATTGACATCACATCTGGTTGATGCAAGATCTTATTCAGTGTCCTGGGAAAAGTAAAATTGAGGGATGGGTTGTTTATGTCAAGACCAGAAGGCCTGCCCTCTGCAAGATCACAACACAGTGACTCATCAGCAGAAGATCCTGCCTTCCTCACATCAGGAGGATGAAAAGTTGAAGCATATCACATATGGCATTCCTTTTCCTGTATGACTGACAGGAAAATAGACATGGATTTTAAAAAACAAACAAATGAAAACCCACACCACACAGTTAATTAACAAGCATGAACCTCACTTAGGATTTATGGAGATTTCAGACTCTTTTTTGCATCAAAGGACCATTTATATATAAACCTGAATACCATAAAAGATCTGTCCAAAGATTAGTTCACCGCTACCAATGAAAGAACCCCAGAGATGTGGTGAGGATCTGATAGTCGGCATCTCTTGCACTGCACAGAAGAGTTCCTGGCCAAACCAAATACATGCACAACTTTGTGCTTGTATGATCAATGTGAGCCAATGAAATTTATGAGAGCATGAATGGAAGCAAGTAAAGTGAGCATCACTTTCTCATAAGATCCTGCCCTGAATATTGTTGCTCTAATCTTTAAAAAAATGGGATTAGACCTGCAAACAAGAAATTGTTCAAACCCACAGTGTAATTCTACTGATACTTTTACAAAAATATTTTTCATAACACTTAAATACAGAAGGGAGAGAGTACACAGTACAAAATCAAACAAAAAATCCTCATTCTGCATTATTTTTCAATACATAATTGAATGTTCGGTATAAATTACGTCAGCAAAAATCATTTTGTTCTGCTTTTCCACTGTACCTTTAATTCACAGTTTTAAAGAGCTCAACAGAGCATACCAGTATTGTCTCATTTCTAGAAATTAACTGTTGCTTAACTAGAAATTAACCAAAATTTCTGTTCTGAAGACTGTAGTCATAATTCTCCTAAGGTGCATCCTCCTCTCAAAAAGACAGCCAAAGGCCCAAGGAAAACAGTAACTCATAGAAACTTCTTAAATCATAGAGAGTCAAGAAAAAACAAATAATCATCACATCTTATTTATATCTTAGTAAAGAAGTACATCTCAAAATTTAGCAAATTTTTCATCTTTTTAAAAGTTATTTAACTGAATAAGCCAACTGGTATACTAATGTCAAGAGGATATGATGATTTGAAATTGTCAAAATAATAAATTAGAAGAGACATCAACATTTCTATGTACAAATATGAATCAGAAGATACCGTATCAGGCCATATTGCAACTAAGTATCTCCAAATGAGATCTTTTTCCTCTCCCTCCCAATTTTTTTTTCTAAATTAACTTCTAAAAAGCCCTAGCCTCTCTTTTGGGTATGGATTACACAGTTTCTTGTTGCTGATAGAAAATATTTTCCCATTCTTATTTTCTAGTTAAAAGGATTCATTTATGTGCTATAGAAACAACATTTTCCTGTTCTTTAATTAACATTCTACTGGAAACAAAAATTTTCTGTCCTTTTTTTTTCCCATAGCACAGGTAGCCAAGGGAGTGAGGAGTTTTCAACACAGGCCAAATCCTATTCCATTTCATCAGATATAGTCACTAAATATTTATTCACTTTCGGAAGAAAAGTTTCAAGCTACTCATTCTCATACAATGATAATCAATAACGCAGAAGTATTTTATATTTACTATACTTGACACTTAAAACATGATAAACCTTTTTTTTTTTTTTAAGCCACCATAAAAACAAATAGAAAGCTTACCTTCTTCTGGTACCAAACTATAGCATCAGTTACTTTGGACGCCATTTATTCCACTGAATTCACACAGTCATTTTAGGCTGTTAACAGAAAAAGACAGAACTTTACTTCCACCTTCTCTACGAAGGCCAACACAGGGGAATGTAGAAACATTCCCATTACCTGCAAAGCACAGAACAGCTATATTTAATTTACACCTTGCCTCATTACTATTTTAGTAAGAGTTTGGGGTTTCTCCTCTAAGTAAACAAAAAAATTACAAATCTGTTGCTAGAGGATGTCAGAAGCCTCAGTGTTGTCCACCCTTCCCAGCAAAACGCAGGTGGCACAGAGATGATCTGTTACTGTCTCATGAGAACCTCAAGAGAGTTATATCACATGCAGTACTTTTCTTCCCTGATAAATTAAGCAACCTATAGTTATTATCACAGCACAGTATTCTGAAGTCCAGAAATAACTGTGTTATAAAGTGCAAGAAAATTTCATACAGACTATTAGGTATTTTGGGAGGGGAAAAAAAAACAAACAAACCATCAGAAAACCAGTGCTAGCATTCCACTTATTGTAAAATTATATAGTCATGAAAACAGTAGACTAAATTAAGTCAAGAGGATTAAAAATGAGGAAGAGTGGTATGTTTGTTGGTTTGGGGTTTTTTTCACACTGGAACTAATGACAGTGATATCAAAGAGTAACTAATACTACTGCTATATGCTACCATTAAAAACAAAAAAAACCTTTCAGCCTACATAAAACATTCCTATCTTGAAAATGAATTTTAGAAGTTTTCTTTCATTTAATCAGTCAGAGGTAGCTCAGAAAAAAAAAAAAAAAGAATAAAGAAAATACACATTTAAAGCCTTCAGATTTAGAATTATTGTCTTTCTACAAAATTGCATATATTCTCCCATATGGGACATTCTGCAAAATCATAGGAAAATTCAGGTGAGAATTACAGAATCATTTCCAGGTATTTTGTTGTAATATGCAAGTTCCTTGAGATATTTCACAAATAGATTAGCTTCAGATTTTAACAGATTAATAGCAGTTAAATTAGTTTAGTACCTAAATTTCAAACTATTGAGGGAAGAAGAAACTAAAATACCTGTTAAAATACTTGCAATAAAATTGGAATACTTTTGTGTTCAATAACCTTCATCTCACCAATTCCCTTTAAAAATATGTATCTGTAAACAGATATGCTACGCTCAAGCCCAGTTCAAAAAGAAGCCAATGGAGTGCACTATACTACATGTGACCTCTCAACATTAGTTCCTAAAAGCTTATGTTTTCAGCTCTACCTAATATTCAGCATCCTTCCTACATTTACGAAAAGTTTAAGGATGTTGTTTTCACATAACTGCACCGAGTATTTAACATGAAAGGACATTTCTATTTTATTCTCTAAAGCTATAAATTCCCAATGAATTATCCAAAAGGCTTTAAAAAAGTGAGTATAAGTAACTTTGAACTATTAAACAAGTTTTCCAAATGTACTATTTGAACAATTCCAGGATCAATTATAACCAGTAAAAATCAACACAGGAATATCTCAAAAAAAAAAAACAACCCAAACCCCACACCCAAACAAACCACAAACAAACAAAAACCAAAACCAACAACAAAAAAATAAACAAACAACAAAACTTTGCAAACAAAGTTTCATAGAACCACAGATGGCTGAGGTTGGCAAGAACATCTGGAGGTTGGCCAGTCCCCTGCTCAAGCAGGGACACCTAGAGCAGGTTGCCCAGGCCCATGTCCAGGTGGCTTTTGAGTATGTCTAAGAGTGGAGACTCCAAACTGCCCTGGGCAACCTGTGCCAGTGCTGTCAGCCTCAGAGTGAAAAAGTTTCCTGATGTTCAGGGAGAACTTCCTATGTTCCAGTTTGTGCCCATTGCCTCTGGTCCTGTCATGGGCACCACCGCAAAGAATCTGGCTCTGTCCTCTCTGTGCCCTCCCTGCAGGTATTTATGTACATTGATGAGATCCCCCTGAGTCTTCTCTTCCCCAGGCTGAACAGTCCCAGCTCTCTCAGCCTCCCCTCACAGGAGAGATACTCCAGACCACTCAACATCTCTGTGGCCCTTTGTTGTACTCTCTACACTATGTCCATGTCTCTCCTGTACTAGGGAGCCCGGAACTGGTCTCAGCATTCCAGTCATGACATCACTAGTGGTGAGAAGGAGGAGTGGTAGTTTAGCCCCCAGACAACGAACTATGTATCAAGCATTCTTCCAAGATTGATCTCTCTCAGCAAAGAAGTGTGATTAAGGGGTATATTGCTGCTAAAACCACCACTCTTATCATAACACTGTCAATATCAACAGCAATATTACACCTTACATTTCTTCAATCAAAGGAAACAAGAATTATTAATCCAAAGGCAGTTTTTATAGTAAGAGATTAAAGGTGATCTCTTGTCTTTAAAACAAAGAGAAAGATAAGACATTTGTTTAAAGCATTTGCACAGATAAGAAAGGCAAAGAAGAATACAATGTCCAACAGATGGGATGGAAACTGAAACTGTGCAACAGATTAAAATAAAAGTGTCTTTATGAAATGCCTATATGTTAGAATAACTTGTGACGTTATTATACATCATTCATTATCAAAAATTTCAGTTAAAAAAAAAAGCAGAGATTAGATTATCCAATTGTAATAGCTGTTTGTACAAACATCACAAACACTCCCTCCACAAAAGCCCTATCAACACTGCCATCTTCCAAGGCATTTCTTGGAAAGAAAGCATGACCCTCCAAAAGACTCAGTTACACACTGACACCTGTTTATTCAGTCTTCCCTGACTTGTGTATGGATGTACTTATATTTTACACAGTGCATTACTTCAGAGATGCTGTATTTAGTAAGTTTGGATATATATCATATACACTATAGTACAAACCTTCAACAAACAGATTTGACTTTATACCAGCTCCTGAGGATTTCTAAGAAACACAATGCCATACATTTCCTTGTTTCACAAAGCTTTTTCAAAAAAGGTAATTAAAACAGCAGAAGAAATTATATATAAGATTTCTAACAGTGTAGCTCCAATATTCTTTATGCAACTTCAGACAAAATTACAGCACAATAGAAAGAATGTCTCTGAAAGAGCTTAAACCATCATTAACAGATTTCAGAAATATCAGGACACTGACTTTTGGTGCAACTGAGCATTCTTCCACTGTGTGGAAAAGTCACATCAAATCAATTAAAACTGGCAGCCGTGATTGTGTCAACATCTGTAATTGTTCCTGAGTATTTGTTTCTGATCATAGTAGTATTTTTTCCAAGAGCAACTATCAGTTACTAAGAATTCATTTGCACAACAAATATAAAAATATTTCTATCACAAACCACGGAGCCCAAGAGAGACTGATATAACTTGGCATACTACATACACTGGTTACTCTTCTTTCTTTCTCACCTATACAAAGCTTAAAATAGGATTTGCTTTCTTGTTTGAAAACCTCTTTAAGTAAATTTAAAATCATTTGCTACACTGGACTACAGACTTAAAGCTACACAACCCCCTTTGCCATACGTAGCCTCCACACACAACGTGACCTGCATGGCATAGTCACAGCCAATGCTAACAGAGGTGCTGGTGTAGGAAGGGTGCCATACAGATTTTGGCCACACCTGCACCCCTCACCTTTCCCTCCTTTGTGAACTCATCTTGAAGGATCTTTAACTTCTCATTTCTCTTAAACCAGCATCCCCTCTCATACAAAATATACCCTGCTTCCTGCACTATAATCACAGGATGAGAAAAAGGTTGGGGAAGCTCAGAAGTAACTGCTGAGCCTGTACAGCGATCTTTCCCCTCAACAGCTGCATTAACTCGATCTCTCTTCAAGGTCAGTGATTCTTCAGGAAACCAACACCACCCTATGAATCCACGGCTTCCAACTGTATCGAATATGTCTAAAATTCTACAAGCCATTTTAAAGGCAGCAACTTTTTTTTTTTCAGTAGTTCTCTAATTCACCTCAAACCCCTCTGCCTCAAGAAACTAAGTACACACTACACCTTGCAATCAACTGAGCAGTTTTTCAAAAGCCACAGAAATCTATTTTTAAATGTCTTCAAGTAGTTAACTGCTCATTCAAGCAGTGCAGTGCTTATTGTGTAAGACAGGAATAGACACTACACTACAGATTTAAATAAATTCAAAGTAAGTATATTTCAAAATTTTACTCATATCCTATGGTTTTGGTGACCCAAGTCAGACATAAATACATGCATTTCTAAATGTGAGTCTACAGAAAATAAAAAGTATTCTGAACTGACAGAAGCTCAGAATAAAACTGGGCTCCTCACAGTGACAGAGACAAAAAATGACAATTTTTGGAAGAATATATAAGTCTAAGCAGTGCCAAACGGCAAAAGAGCATAATTAAAGACACAACACAAGCAAGGAAGCATGGGCAAATAGTTGCTTTCCTTGCCTGAAACACTGTGAATCACTAAGTATTTCAAGGAACCTGTTTCCTTTGTAACAATCCTAACCTGAATGGTAAGGATACCATCCAGCTGTTGAGTCAAGACTTCAACGTCCTTCTTGTTATGATCACGGACTGATGAAGTTGGCACATTCACTAGACATCATTAGGAGTAAAATTTCAGAGCTGTTCCATTGTCTCAAACGTTTGTTGGTTTGGTTTTTTTTTAAATACCATTGATTTTTGTTATGTTCAGAAGAACTTCTCTTAGCAGCAAATTAAAGGCAGATTTTAAAAGTTACTGCATAAAGCCATGATAACATTAGAACTTGATTTCAACTGCTTTCCACAACAGAACTGTTGTACCATTATGTTAGATCCTCCATATTACAGCTTCATAATCACAGGCATAACTTCACTAAGATTTCCTGGTATGAAGTGTATGAAGAGACAAGGAATCAGAAGAGTAAAGCCTATGGCCTAAACTACTAATTTTGTAGCAACAACTTGTATCATACAAACTCACTTAAAACATTACACTTGCTGATGCACAGCTAGAAAATTAATGAGGAAGAAAACCCTTTACTTTCCAGGTTGAACATCAAAATAGAAGTTAACATTATCATCAAATTGTTGACATTTTTTAATATTTTAAGTTACTTTTAAATGAGCCAAAACAGCTTAGTCTTATTAGGCATGTGCTGTTGACTGAAAAGCTGCTTCTGCCACAACAAAACAAACCAGCAGAGATACCAGTGCAATGCAGATACAGCACTACGACTTACCAGGAGTAATCCTTCCCATACTCAGGTCCATGGGAGTTCTGCCACTGCCACCAAAAACAGAATTAAACCCTCGGAGCAGTGTTTTGAAAGGCACATTCTTTTCATGTGCATTACAAATAAACCATTAAACCTATGTTTCCCTCTTTAAAATGAACATCCAATACTATATAATGCACTCAGTGTTCTGTTTAAGTACTTTATCTATGCATCGCTGTTCTCAAAACAGCATTTCAGAATTGCAAATTGTATACAAGCAAATGAGAAACTTGTCACTCCCAGGTTCACACCTTTCAGTGGAAGTTTCACCATGTTCCTTTCAGCTAGCCTGAATAAAATCTGAAGCAGCAAAAGGGAAGGAAAAAATCTAAAATTTAAAAACCAGACACTGATAAACTAAAGAGCATATCCAGCAGCCAGCATAAAAAATGCTCTTGCTGCCATGCCAGTCAAGGCCCCCCAAGTTGTTGCCTTGCAATCCAGGGTCATGATAGTTTGTAAATAAAAAGGAATTAACATACTTGCTTTCCCCAAAATACACCAACAATTCTGCGAACTTTGGATGCCAGAATTCCTAAGATGCTGTTCTGAAAAAGAATTAATTTTCAAACTTTGTTCTTCAATCTATCTCAAAAATAAACAAAAAATACCTAAAACACTCAAATAACAATCACCCCCAAACAACTGGTGAAAAAACCCAATCCCTAGATACCAGTTTGGAGAGTTTTGTTGTTTGAGGAGTTTATCAGGGCAACAACAGCAACAATAAAACATGAACCAGACCCTATGCTAGCTCTGTGTATCAAGCCCAGTTCTTTATGAACACAGATGTACAAAACGTGATATATCACGACACAGACATCTGGCAACATGTTCATACCTGCCTGCACCTCCAGTAAGATGTCAGCTACTGAAAAACAGATACTCTCTCAGGTCTCTGTATTTTTCCCCACAAACTACAGTATCTGATCCCATTTCTACCACTGCATATTTATTCTTCCTTATAAGCTCATGCCCTTATCATTCACCATCCCAAGCAGGAAGCTCTCACAGCTGCGGCAGAGAGCATGCAGAGAGAAGCACTTTTCAAATTGTAAAGGGAAGTAGGCTCGACTTACCCATTTTCACTTCCACAGCAAAAATGCCAACATCTGAGGGACAAACTAGCAAGGAAGTACTACAGAAAACAACTGTCTCCCAAGGGATATTTGTTTTGCCAAGTGAGTTACACAACTGTCTGAAATAGTAGCAAAATGTTGAGTATTAAGATTTCTGAGATTTATTTCAGGTTCTGAGAAAAGAACATTGCGTGCAGTATGGCAACTGCTGCAGCCATTTCTGGAATCTATGCCCTCAGCCTTAAGGCCTGTGCAAATTTCCTAATTTTGTTACATAACTGGTTTCTGTTCATGGCTCCATTTGAAGTGACATGACACAATTTCACAGTTATCTTACTTGTGAAAATAGGGAAGAAGGACTCTATACTGAGAAGTCCAGGATTCTACACCTCTCATAATTGACTCCCGAGCCTGCTGCAGTGTTTATTAATTAGAAAAAAGCTCCTAATATTTAAATATATTCTACTGTTTAATGAAGTGGAAAAAAATCAAGCCCTTAAAGGGGAGTATAATCAAGTTAATTTTGCCTCTTATCTTCTATAAGAGGCGTTAGTCACAAAATTCCTGTTAATTCAAATGCAATAATCACTGTCAGCACACTAGATCTACAAGCCAAGACATCTCTAAAAATGTTGCATCTTTAAAAAAAATTAAATAAAATACAGTATATGGTTGATGTCAAGTTCTGTTCTTCTTAATTCCTGGTTTTTGTACTGAATACTACATACATACATACACACCCCATTAAACATATTTACAATCTTATAACAAGAAATCCCTGAAATACTGTATGCATACATCTGCTCTTAGAATTGTAACAACTTTATTAAGCAACAGAATTTATATAAATACTTTGTTTTTAATTTATATACACATTCTTCTTAACAAACAAAAAACCCAAACCAAAAACCAACCACACCACAACCCAAAATATAGTGGCCACCATGAAATAAAATGCTATGCTTCTTTTCTCCTCCTTGTGATTCTAAATACAACAGTAATTTCCTGCAATAAATCTTGCTTACTGAAAATACTGACTTGGTGTTTGGGAAGACATGTTTATGTCACCAGGCAATGCAGAACAGAGTTGTGGCTTCTCGATAAGTACAGTCAGGAAGTTGAAAACCACTCCTAAATGACCAAGTTTGCATCATGTTCTACAAATAGATATCCAGCAAGTTTTGGAAGCAGCTGAGGCATGAAGTGGCTGAGCTGTCAGAAGAAGCTGCAGTCTCTCATAACAGCCAGTGTTCCACAGGAGCAGAGCAGCAAATGCTGAGCCTGTATTTTTTAAAAAGTCTCTAGAGCGACCCAAGCAAGCGAGTGCAGGGCAACAAGCCTTACATGTGTATCTGGCAAGCTCCCCAAAACAATCATTAAAAATAGAACACCATTATACCTGAAAGACTATCTGATAGGTTCTAATCAGCAGTTTCTGCAAAGGAAGATCATGTCTTAGTCTATCAGTATTTCTGAACATGTCAAACTGATAAACAAGAGCAAGTGATAAAACATACATGTACTTTCAGCGAACCTTTGGAGAGATGTCAAGGACTTCTAAATAAACTGCTGTTTGTGAGAAGCAAACATTGCCACAGACCAAGAAACAGCCTGAAACCTGAACAAAACTTTGAGGCCAACATCCCTTGTTACTATAGGCTAACTGGATAACGAAGACTAATAGCAGGATCCAGGGTGAATAAAAGGGCCTATTGATTGCCTGCTGAGGTGCCTAGAAGCTCTCTGGATCACACACCGCTGGCCTGCTAGTTCTTCCACTCAGTGTCAGCTCAAGGCAAAGTGCACAAAGGTCCCCGTTCTCCTTCACATAGAAACATCCTAATCCCAACACTAAACTCAGATTAAATCTTCTTAGTCTGCTTTACATTCTACCTGACCAGACTGCAGCGACAGAAGTAGACATTTGGGATCTCATTCAGTATACACGTGCCCAGGCAGCTAGCTCTTCACAGAGGTTTGATGTTAAAGCCAGTGAGGATGAGAGCACCCAGAAATGGTGACTACCAACTTTCTAAGTACACTAACCATTAGACTTTTATGAGAAAGATGAACAGACACTCATCGCATCACTGCTTCATCAAGCGTTGACAGCTATTGTTAGCTAACAAATAAAGAGATGCCTCACATTCCTGCTGGTTCCCTCGTAAGAGGGAGCTTTCAGCAGATGAAATCACTCACTACAGACATGTATAGTCCACAGAACTGATGGAGAAGGTCAGGATGCCCTAGTAAGGCTTCACAACTGTTTTAAACATTCTAAACCAGTATTACCACAGTCCACCCTCTTTCTCAGTCAGCAGCTTCCCTCTGTTTACCAGCACTGGAGCCCAATGTACAAGAGACAGCTTCAAGGAACTGACACTAAGTAAATGAGCAGTTTTCACCTAAATTAGCTCCACAGATGTGTGGACCGCTAGATAAGGCAAATGCTAATGCCACTGCCAGTAGTGAGGTGGCTCTGACTGAAGCCAGCTCGAATACTCTCTACATGCAAGCCTTGTGAAGTACCATTAACAGAGTTAATCAGGACCAATTAAGACTGTTTCCCCTCTCCTTCTCCAGTTATTTAGACCAGTAGCCTAGAGTTTTTATGAAGTACTGCCTACGTTAAGCCCTTAAATGGCGTGAACTGAGCCCTACCCTATTATTCCAAACTTCATCAGAGAAGAAAAGAAAATCTGAAGTTGCAACATTTCCAGATGAGAATTAATCTTACATTAGCAAAGCTTAGGAATATGGATCAACTTTAACAATGAACAGGCAATATAAACAGAATTTAGTATCAATAATGCAAATGGAGGTGGGGGGGGGGGAGAGTGAACTATGTACAGCACACAAGGCCTTAAAACCAGATATTTCAAATCCAGAAAGAAAATTTGGCAGCTCAGTGACCTCTTCCATTCAATACACTACAGTCAGATGAGCACAGAGACACCAGAATAAGAGGAATAATATGGAAAATACTGTGGTACAGCTCTGTTCATCAGTTGTGCAATCTGACCTGAAATGCATGTATTTCATTTGATGAGGAATATTAAAAGACTGGGGTAGGTGTCCTGAGAAGGGCCGTGAATTTTCAACCACTTGAAAGATTCTCCTGTTGAGACAGGCAAGTATGAACAGAAAAATAAGGAATTATAAATTGAGACTTTAAGAAATACACAGAAAATATAGTCAAGAAAACAGCAGCTTCCAATAATACAAGGAACTTCATTCATTAACTGAGCTTAGAGGATAGTAAAGCCAAATTTTTAACAGAGAAATAGCATATTACAACACACAACTGTTAAATTCAGTACCACAGGAAGTCACTGAAGCCAAGATCCTACTTGGATTCAAAAAGAAAACAGCTATTTAAACCCACAATAACAATCAGAAGAAAAAAAATAAATGCACAGCTGAGGGAATCTCAAGCTTCATGACCCAGGATGCAAGAAAGCATCCAAAGAGATCTCTGGGCTGTATTTGGCCATACAAACTCTTCACTGAACCTGACCCTGCAATGGTCAGTGGCTAACACCAAGGAAAGTCTATCAGCAACGTGACAAGCACAGAACAAACCATCCCTTAAGACCGCTGAACAGGAAGAGCATATAGCTGCCAGGCTGGCATCTGCCAACCACCTAACCCCCAAAAGCATCTGGCGCTGGCCACCTTCCAAAATGCAAGGCTTGCGTGACTTTGTATTTGATGTCATCTTGCTTTAATTTCTTTTCCCACTTTGCAATTGTGTTTTATTTTTAAGAACAAGAACCACAAATGTATTTGCAAATAGGAGTTCAATCCAACACTTGGACTCATTCCAGGAAGCCATCTAGTCTCTCTGGAGTACATCCACCAAGACCACCTCAAATGAACAAATAATTAAATACTGAACGCTACACATCTCACTTAAAGAGTATTCCCAGTAGAAGTGAATTTGGAAAAATTCTGCTTTACACATGTAATTTAAGAAACAAGAGAATAGCTCTCTGAACTCTTTGATATCCTCCCCTCAACTAAAAAGAAAAAAAAAGACAAACCACAAACATAAGCTGTATTTCCAAATTTCTTCACAACATAACAGGTATCTCTATATATGTATATGTTTGCTCCAACTTTGAAGCCAGCCCTGCTTTGAGATGGGGATGGACCAGACAGGTGACTTCCAGTGATCCCTTTCAACCTGAATTATTCTATGATTACATGCAGAGCATACCTAAACATTACATGGTAATACATTATAGCCTTCATTACTATTAACTCTTTTCTCCCCTTTAGGCAGTTTATTAACCTCTTTGTATTCTCCTTACAGATTTGAATATAATTTCTTCAAGCAGTTAACTGTTTCTTCTGTACCAAACAAGAAGGACCTTTACAAATAACAGCACAGTAAACTCAAGGGAGAAAAAAATGCTATTTAAAGCTTTCAAAGTCTTTCATTGTTCACACCACTACATATCTTAGAATAAGCAGTGGTCAACTGCTCTTCAACAGTCAGAAGGAGCAGTACCTCTGGCAGAGTTTTGTTCTGTTTCCTCCATAAAACAAAACAAAACAACAATACAGAAAAAACAGGCCTATCTTGCTCTGTAGGCATAAGTAATTAAGTCTGTCTGCTTTTACCAGTGTCCTCTCGCTCCCTATTGTCCTCCACCTCACCCAACACTTTCTTCTTGCCAGTAGCCACACGTACCACAATGGCTCAGAGCTTAGTGTGCAGACTGGCCAGCAGTTGCTCTCTTTCCGAAGAAAGAAGAGACTCAATTATAACTGTCATTTTTCAGGTGGAAATATAAATTTGGGTCACCACCTGTCCAAAACGTTACAAAAATCTCTCACTGTGCAGGTACGTAAAGGTCTTTCAGTTGCCATTAAATTTGGTTTCATCATCTGACTGACTAAAGAAGTTACTCAAACAGAAGATGGGGAAAAAAAAAAAGTAATTGTACAAGCTTTGTACCCTTAAGTAAGCCTAGCTAAAAATTCTCCTGAACTGCTTGGTGATGAATCTATACAGCATGCTGTTTATTATGAAAAGAACTTCCTCAAAGACAAAAAAAACCCCTGTGACTGTCATCACTCTCACTCACAGGGGTCCTGAGAAAAGGAAAAAAATGTTGGTTTTATTTCTTCAGCAAAGTTTTTACTATAAACAAGTAGAAGATAAGATACTTAGAAAAAGCCTAGGAAGATAGTATATGTTGCTTTGGAGAACTGGGAAAGAAATCATGTCCACTGTTTTCCAGTGACCCCTGGCAGCTGTGACAGGAACAGCATTGTTCAACTCCAAGAGCTGCTCCACCCCTCGCTGCCTGGTTAACCGCCTCAAACTAAGTTAACTGGAGGTCTGTTCAATGCACGTACACCTCCCAACACACCATCAGTACTCTCTTTCCTATTTCAGAGCCTGCAGAGTTTTTAATTCTCGCAGAATTCACACCAACATTCAGCAGCTGTGGATACAGCTGGGACCAACTTTCTGAGACAACGGAGCTAACTGCTTTGGGAGAGATCCAGTACGACCAAATATTTGAAATGCTCCATGGAGTTCCCAACAATTACTGACAATTTATTTGTATGTCACATTCCACACAATACAAGAGTTCCCAACAATTACTGACAATTTATTTGTATGTCACATTCCACACAATACCAGAGGAAAAAATTCTACTACAAGCATTGAATTAAACTAAGTAGGTTTTCAAATTCTTTTTCAGATGACTCAGGCTCATGTTTTATCCTTTATAATATTTATATCCAGAATAAAAACATACATTGGCAGCAAAACATAGCAACAGAAAATTCAACTGCACAAACATTCGACTTCAGACATGGATCAGGATCTTAAACACACTGGTTCCAAGTATCGCTCTCAGCCTCTCACCTTCAGAAACAAAAAATTGTTTGCAAATATTGTAAAGTAGAGCTCTGGGTGGGAAAAAAAAGTCAAAACTAACAGAAGTATGATATGTGTATATACATCGGCTCATAAACACCTTACTGGAATAAAAATAAGACTTCTGAGAAAAAGGATTATCCTTTCCAGGGAGTCACAAACAAAGAGGCAAAACAAAGAAGATCACCAAAATCTTCAGAGGTACAGAAATAGCCAAATGCAGCTATTTATAACCTAGAGATTTATTCGCAGAACACTTTTAGCCTCTAACCCCAGGAAAACAAAAACGTCTCATGCCAGGCACTAATGTACAGAACAGAAATATATCCCTCTGCCACTTGGTACCACTCTAAGTGCAGCTAAAGATACGAGGATTCCCTTACTTGGATTAACAGGTTATTTCAAGTGATGCACTTCTCCCTGATAAAAGATACCACCATCTGTTTAACAGCATCAACAGGAAGGTACAAGTGGGCAAATTACTGATGACACATTGTATTTGCTCATTCCTATTAGAGAACTCCTGTGTCAAAATCGTAAAGCCAGCTGTATTTTCTGTAGGAATGCTTCATCACAAAGAATTTCAGCACATTAATTAAAGTACTTTCAACAAGTAAGGTTTTCCAATTAATTACTTTTTGCAGTTAATTATATGACAGATGGATAAGACACTAGCAAATTTGAAATGAAATGTGAGACCCAGCAGCATTACTTTTCAAGTGACCAACAACATGTGCCAGCAGTAAAACACAAAACACCAAGCACAGAGCTTGAGAATATTGACTGGAACTGTCACTGAACATGACACACTTGAGTCACACGCACCCAGGGAGTATGCATGAAAAACAAAAGTAAAAGAGCAAGCACCTGAAGACTTCTACTACTGCACAGTGCTTTTACACCACTGCTCCCTCCCTTGTTTCCCCTAGAAAAGACAGCAAATAAAGCATCAGGGAAATGAATATGACAGAACAAATTTTAACTCATGGGAAACTGCTGAACATTTAGATTCCCACATTGAAAACCAAGGACAACACATAAGGTGTAGACAGGTTGTCAGTGGATTAGGGTGAAAAGGGGGAAAAAATGAAGTGAAAGAAAAAAGGAATAAAGAAATAAGAAAGAAAGGACCACAAAAAAAGAAAGATGTGTAAAATATGAGAATACAGAAGGAGACAAGGTCAAAGATTAAGGTGAAGATACTGAAATTTACGACCTTTAAAGGAAAAGAGAAAAAAAAGTCCCATCACCTGACAGAGGCACCAAAGCAGCTCAAGATGCATTAAAGCAACTCAACAAGAAGGTGCGATAGCAGCAGACTCGGCAAGGAGGAATAACACGCACGGCAAGAGCCAGCAGTTCAAGCCCTGACCGCGTAACTGCACGCCCACCACCCACAATGAACTTAGCCACCGGAGGCCGACAAGCCCGAAGGCTCGTCGGGACGGCGCGGGGCCCCACGGCTGGAGCAGCCCGCACCTGATGCGGGTACACGGTGTGGCGGGAAGGGCCCACTCAGAAGCCGCCCTCGCACCCTGCCGCCCCGGCGGGAAGGGCCCGGGGGACGCCGCGGCGCGGGCTCCCGCCTGAGGGAGATCTCAGCGCGGCGGAGGCCGCGGGCCTCCCGCCCTTCCCCCGGCCAGNGGGGGGGGGGGGGGGGTGAGGATGAGGAGGCGCGCGCCCGAGCGGCGACAGCAGCAGCAGCAACAGCGCGCCGCCGAACCGGGGGCGGGGCCGGGCGCTAGGCGGCGGCCAGCAGAGACCCCTCCGCCACCCGTGGGCGGGGCCGAGGCGTGACTGGCAGCAGTGTTGGCCAAGGAGAACGGGGAGGGAGGTGGGGCTGTGCTTGACGGACAGCTCCGCGGGGCGGAGGCGGGGCCGGTATGACAGACAGCGTCCTGCACGAATTACCGGCGAGGGGAGTGGAGGTGGGTGGGCCCAAGGATGAACGGCCGCCGGCCGCGAGGGGCCGGGCTGACCTTGATGGGCGTCGCCGCGACCGCGTAGCTGAGGGGATGAGGCGGGGGTTAGCTTGAACGACGTGGCCGCTAACCAATGACAGCGGGGCACAGTGGGACGCGCGTTCCCACTGCCCAATGGCCAGGCGGGGGAGGCAGGCGGTCGGTTTCCTGCGGAGGAGTGGGTGGTGAAGGCCTGGCCGCCCCCTCACCTGCGCGCCGGTCCCGCGCAGCCGGGCGAGAGGGGAATGCGCCGAGACCTAGCGCGGGGAGGCGGCGGCGGCGGGTCCGTACGAGGGCGGCAGTGGCGCAGGGCAGCCCTGGCTGGGCGGTAAGCGGCGGAGGGCGGAGGAGGGGCTGGAGGGAGGCTTCCACCTCAGGCTCCCGCGCCCGCCCTTTCTCAGGTGGAGGGGGCCTCTCAGGGGGAGCCTGGGGCGAAGGCCGGCGCGGCCGAGGGACGAATCAAGGGAGACGGCGGGGCCGGCAGGGGAGGCCGGAGCGGGGTGCGGAGGAGGCCGGGCGGTTTTACCCTGCCGGCGAGTCTCCGGATTTAGCCCTGCCCAGCTCGCCTGGCGGCAGCTTGAGCCACAGCCCCGCGGGGTCTGCCCGGGCTCCTCGAGCCGCTGCCCGGGGCAGTGAACGCTGGACTGTCCCCGGTACCCCCGCGGCCGGGCCTATGCCGGTAAGAGTCCGGTGTTAGGCGGCTGTGGCGGGCTGGGCTCGGCCCGGTGCTGTCGGTGCGTTTGCGCTTCCTCATTCTGTTCCTATGAGTAGTTTCTGAATGTTTAGAATTTTTTTAGCCAAATCCAGCACTCGGGAGTCTCCGTTTCCATGAGAAAGCAGTAAAACAGTCCCCCAGTCACAGGGATGTTGTAGTTTGACTTTATTTACGCTGTTAAACCTCTACACTTAGAATTGCAAGGAGAACTTGTGAGTGCCTAACCCGTACTCGTATCAGAGTAGTTTAAATGTGGTTTTAAAACAGGGCTATTGGAATATTTCTTTCGAGGTGTTAAATTACTCATGCCTACTGAATCGGCTTTAAAATGTCATTTAATCAAGCTGGAGTTCTATTTGATTCTGCTTCAGTATAATATTTTCTCAACTTTGTTAGAGTTCAAAGTTTAAATGTATAGATCTGTGTTATCGTTAATATTGAGCTGAATGTCACGTGTGAGTTTCCTTCCTCTTTATTTTGTTCCTTCTAACTAGGATATAATTAGCGACCATAATGTTCTAATTATGTAGATCATCCCACCAAGGTCGGTAATGCTACTTAAATAGTGTTTCTCATTACTGAAAACTTTCACTTCCTACTAATTACTTGCATCCTATAAGGAGCAGAGAGCTTTTTTTTTTCTTTTACACTTCTGCCTTTGACATTCCTTCAGTGTTTTCACAGAAGAGGTAGTTCAGTACAATATCTGCATTCTTTTTCAAGTGTTAACCATCTTGTGATAGCTGACCTCTAGCTAAGAATCTGCTGGTACTCTCCTCTCTTTCCTATTGAACGATGATCAAGTGCTCCATGTCATCAAACCCTTCATCATTGTGTCAGTTGTATCTCCCCCTGTCAGTATTTAAAATAGCTTCCTTTACTGGGACTATAGGACTATATGATTTCAAAACTACACTTGGAATTTCTTGAGTTTTCATTAAAAAAAAGTTTCTAAAATTGAATGGAGCCCTGCAGTCCTGCTCACTCTTGCAGTTACCTCTCTTAATTAGGTTAAAGGCAGCATGATGTCCTATGCTGAGTTCTCTGTCTGTGGTTTTTAAAATGATTATGAAGTGGTTCTGAACACTTAAGAAAACTGAAAATCTTTTCATCAAGTGAGCAACCTTCCAATTGAGTAGTCCCATCTAATACATCTTCAGTAGCTTTCTAATTTCTCCAGACAGTTGATAGCACCTTCCTTCGAGTACCTGATAACCTGATACTTCTAACAGTGTTGAATTCCTTTTTGCCTTTGAAGCCCAAGTTTGCAGTAGGTTTCTTTGGTTTCCACTTCCTCCAGTTTGCTAATAAGAGATTATCCTTCTTGCAGGATGTGTAGCATTGATTTCTAGAACAAGTTTTCAAAAATGTTCTCATGAAAGGATTGTTGAAACTTCGCTTCAGATTGCTGCTCTTCCCTTTAGTCACAGACTTCCACTTGAGAATATTGGGAATGTTTCCAAAATACTGGAAATACTTCAGGCAGGTCATAGTAACTGTTCTGTAATGCTCTGCACTTGCCAGCTGCTTTAGGTATGTTTCTGTAACAAGAAAAGAACAGTGCTGTCTAAATCTCCTCCAATTTTTTGTCTACTTAGGAATTAACTCTTGTGTTGAGTGTCACTGCTAAGCTTCACCTCTTCTCTAAGGAGGGGGTCTCAGCTCGACCCTGCCAGTAAGTGGTTTTCACCAGACCCGTTGGTAATCTAAGCATAACTGGGACAGCAGAAAGCAAATTACAAAAGTTGTATTTTAAACTTGATTTTTCTTGTTTGGGTTTTTTTTTGTTTGTTTTTTGCTAGTTCAACTCAAAGAACTGGCCTGCTCTGGGTCACACAAGTGTCAGCCCTAATGTAAAGAAGAGGATGAACTGACAGTAACTCCAGTTTAGATTATTTTAGGCTAAACTGGATCTTCTCCTTAATAGAAATCTCACTACTATCCACTAAATCAAATCCATTGAAACTTCAAATCCTGACCAAACAAAAAAGAAGGTCTGTTGGGCTGCGTATCAGAAGACAGAATTTCTGTGGTGCACAAAATTGTGCCCCAGCTCTAATGTAGCAGGTCATCTCCTGGCCAGTTAAACCAGCAGCTTTTACTCCTCCTGATTCTGATGCTCGTTTGAGCACAAATTTGATGTAATTTGCTAAACTGGCAAAAAATCTAACCCAGTTAAAAAGAAGGTGCTAATAGATTCCTGCTTGTTCCGTGAGTTTAATCAGATGATCTTGTGAGCAGCAGTAGTAACACAGGGGAAGCAGCAGCGCGTGGCAGGAGATGGGGGAGGCAGGTCTTGTCCTTCCCTCGTGGCATCTGGTGGTGAGGATTAGATGCTTCAGAATACATCATCTCACTTTCACTAAATGTTTTTGTAATCTGGAACAAATCAAAGCTTAGTTTCTTATTTCAAGTAAAAGAATATCCATGCTCTAAATTATCAAATTTCAAAAAAATCTCCATTTTTAAAAATAATTAAGAAACATTTCAGCACTGTTTCACTGGTACATACTGATTATTCATCTTTGTAACATGGAATCTTCAGGAAGATCATAGTTCTCACCCCTGCTTTTACACTTGCAGTGAAAAGCTTCTGGCAGATGCAGTGGCAAAAGCTTTTCAGTTGGGATAGAAAAATTAACTTTTATGACTGCAGTGGCAGACACACTTGTCTTTGTTTTTCTTTTATCATGACTACGTAGATATTTAAATACACTACCGAGCCAATAAACCTCAATAGTGTTCCTGTCAGCCAGTGTCTGTGTACTTTAGATCCCTGCCCGAAAACAAACGTTACTTGTAGCTTTTAGTAAGTTTTGAGATTGCTGCTTGACAGAAAGTGGAAGTCGTGCTTACAGGCTGGGTTCCAGCCTGGGCCATGTCAGCTGCAGCTCTGCACATCTTTCAGGTGGTGTGCAACTTGTGCTTGTTAGTTGGCTTACATTTTACTGTGATTATTTTGTTACAGAAAGAATTGTTGGTTTATTTTCAAGTGTTAAACTAGGAGTGCCTCAGTACTGGAGGAAAATGGATCTAAACATATCCTTAGCATAGAAAAATCCCTAAATGAGTTTGACAGCTAGTTTAGGATTAAGGCAGTTTGTTTCACAGAACAAACTCAGATTATGGCAGTTCCCACAGCTACTTAAGGCACTTCAGTGGAATGGTGGATGGGACCAAACCAGAGTCAGAGCACTTGGCTGAGAATGGTAGCTACAGAAGAAATGCTAGGAAGTGGTATGTGGGTGGGGCTAGAAGGGGTGGGAAAGCAAGGACAAGAAGTTAGTCTCCTTTAAGGAATATGCTGAATGGTTGTGTAGTGACACCTCTTGATGCCTCCCCTCCTCTTTTGTTTCCTTAGGTTGTTGCTGACAGCAAAAGACTTCCTCTCAAAGCTGTTTAAATGAGAATGTCCCTGGCACAAAGAGTACTACTGACATGGCTTTTTACATTACTCTTCCTGATCATGCTGGTGCTAAAGTTGGATGAGAAAGCACCATGGAACTGGTTTCTCATTTTTATTCCCGTCTGGATATTTGATACTATTCTTCTAGTTATGTTAATTGTAAAAATGGCTGGACGCTGCAAGTCTGGCTTCGACCCTCGCAATGGCTCCCAAAACCTCAAGAAAAAAGCCTGGTATCTCCTGGCCATGCTGCTCAAGTTGGCCTTCTGCCTCGCCCTCTGCGCCAAGCTGCAGCGATTCACCACCATGAAACTGGCCTATGTATTTATCCCTTTGTGGGCCTTGCTCATTGGGGGCATGGTTGAACTTGGATATAATATCTTCTATGTACGAAGAGACTGAGCTGTGCTGTGTGGGTTTCAACACTGAGCTTGGTACCAAATTACTGGATTATTATAGTTTTGCCACAAACTTGATCTCCACATTAGAACGCCAAATAAGAAATCGATCAAGCTGGAGACTTCATCTAAAGTAGGCTTGTTCCATTTTTTTAATTATTATTTTAAAACTGTTACATATGCTCTTGTAAATAAAAGTATTTGTTCAACATAAGCTGTTCTCATATGATTATTATTATTTGTTACATGGAATAAGATACAGACTCTTCCCACGCAGGTAGATCTTCTCAAAGGAACCACGAATGTTCCACCCCAGAGTATTCAACATGTTGGGTAGTCCTTGGAAAGAGGACTTAAGTTTGCTACTACTTTTGCTGTTACTGGAGAAATGATGAGTTTCTATAGTGTGCTAAGTTTGCTTTAAGAATCAGTGACAACTGGATAGCTGGGAAAAAAGAGCAAAAAAGGAATAAAGTGACTCAGCATCTTCTTTTTGACAGTAAGAATCCACTTCCAGTCTGAAAGACTAAAAATAAACACTTTTTTTAAGCTGCTGAAGCAGACAATAAGCAGCACATTGATCTAGGGGAAAAAGGGTAGGAGCTGAACTGGGCCAGTAGTCCACAATCCAGACAAGAGGGAGAGAGGGGTGATCACCCTTCCAAGAGAGAAACCACCAGTTCTGTAAAGGACCGAAGCCACAGGATGAGTTGTGTGATGCATTTGTATCTGCAGGAAGTGGTACTAACAAGGAAGATGCTGGTAAACACTAGTATATTAAATCTCTGGGGGTGAGGTCTTGGCTTTATGGAGTCCTGGCAAACTCAGATGGGAGGAATGAACTTGATTTCGAGTAACAAATGGGACTTCTGGGAAGAGTTGGAACCATGAGTGTATTTTGTGGGTTGAACCTGCTCTTCCAGGAGCTACAATAACACCAAACTCAAATGTAAAGGCTGCCTAGGACACTACTAACACACGTGCTGAAGACAGTGCTCCATTTCCTGTTCCTAGGTACAAAAGAATGTCTAGGGAATGAAAAGAGCCCAGGAAAAGCAGTCTAAGGTTATAGGAGGTGGCTAGATCAAAGTGTCTCACAACATTTTAATTCTGTACATTCAACTGTACTTGTTCATTAAAAAAAAAATCTTCCTGATGTGTTTGGAGTTACTCTTGCTGTTCAGTTGCACAGAGGTGGGCATAAACACATGGGAACCGCCCTGCCAGAGGCTGCAGAAGGGGTGTTGTCAAAGCAAGGGCCTGCTCCAGGCTAAGGCCATGGATTACAAACTGAGTAACAAAACAGGTAACAAATGATCTTTAGAAAGAGCTTAAGTCATGTTTGCTTCCGTGTGGTTGACAGTCCTACCTTCCTAAAGGAGAAACCAAGGAATAACAAAAAGATAGAAAAAAGTCTTTCTAATTGTTAGCTGTTGTTAAAAAATTGCAAAATGTTTATAACCTCTTTATTATAATAAAAATAACATCAGCTTTTACTAAGCCAATGCATCTACTAAGCCTCGGTTTATAAGCATCACATAATTTATGGGGAGCTGAAAATACCCTCTAGAAATCTCTTCCCTTCAGTGCCTGTCAGGAACAGCTCTTTTGGGGGGTGTATCTATGCCATGCTTAGTTCTGGAAAATACTTCATGGGAGGACCTTGCTCTGTGTTTAAGGAACGTTTTGCTCATGCATAGGAGGTTCCTGTGAAGAGCTGGCTTCCTTCACCATCTTTGTGATTTTTGAAGTTAAAATGGTGCTTGTGAGGTGGGCAGAAAGACTATTCCTCTTGTATGTGCTCTTGGGCCTGCTGAAGTGAGCACACACATATACATGCTCTAAGTGTATGTATGTGTATGAGTATATATATGGTATAGAGAATATGCTTAATTTGTACATCAAATTCAGGTCTCTTAAGCATTCCGTCAAATGGAAACTAGGGTCACTGTATCCTAGGAACACCCTCAGTGTTCTGGGTATTTCCCATGGCTGGCAAGCTCGACCTGCTGAGGAATTTTTACTGGACGCTTTAAAAATTTATGGGGAAGAAGAAAGTGTCTAAAGACCTGCCTCCAATTAAGGTAAACTTTGATGAACCACTTAACAAACATTAATGCAAATACATAACAAGCATTTAAGCACACACAAATGCACACATACACTCATGTCTGTGTGGTTTGTGATGGCACCAAGCATAAAACTGAGTACCTACAATCTCCCCTTATGGTGATTATCACAGAATTAAAAAGCAAAAAATCCTTTGGGCCAGAGCAGCCCACACTGCTCAGAGGAGCCCAGCAGCTTCCCTCAGACAAGTTGCTGCTGTGAACAGATCATTGTAACTTAACAAATGATGGAAGAATTAAGAAGTAGCCTCATTAGGATTCAGTATATTATTAGCAAGATGGGCCACAAATGGTGACTCTGCCCCCTTAATAAACCCCTTCTATTCCACAGATGTAACAATTATCTGAAAGTTTGGCATCTCTAATTAACTAACAGTTGTTCCAAAACTCCTTTTAATTGCTGCCTCCAATTCAACAGAAAAAGACCAACAAGCTCAGTGTTTGGGTTGTGGGGTTGGCTGCCTCCCCACCCTCTCACCTCTTTTTTTTAATGTTTACAAACCTTGAAATAAATGACTGGTTTTGAAAGCTGAAGCCAACATTTTGTTCTGGTATCCTACAAAAGCCACACAGAAAAATGCTGTCCTTTAGGAGATGAGTTTTTTAGGACACAGCCATTTGGAAGTGCTTAGCTTCCAAGTCTTCACAGAGATACCTTGCTAACAGGAGTATCCTTTTTGACAGTATTTTGTGTCAGATTTAACTGCCCTAAGCTGTGCTGACACCCTTGTACACACAGTCTCACTTTTTTGCGATATCAGAACCTCATTGACAAGGATGACAAGGTACACTAACCCCCCACGACCTTTCCAGAAACTGTTGCAGGAAACAATTTGAAATGAGCCGACTTCTTCCCTCCATTTCCTTAAGTTTCCAGGCCCATTGACTGATATGAAGCAGAACAAGGTGAGTGAAAAGCAGACGTGCTGAAGTTGGCAGGGAAAGGGGGCAGATGATGTCGAGATGGCTCATACTGGTTTGCGAGATGTGGGCAGAGGGAAATGAGGACCTAAGTCCAGAGCACACTAGAGGACACCTGGTCACAGTCACTGCAGCAACTGGGGCACAGGGGAGAACTTTGCCTTCAGCAGCTTTTTTAAAAACAGAATTCAAAAGCTGCTTGTTCTGAAATGAAACTGGAAGGATGTATGGTATAGTTATGAGATATGTAGTAAATACATTACATATAGATTATCTATAGTATAGAGATATATGTTCTACATCCTATATTTCTCTTCAAATAATTTATAGCAGCTTGAACACTTCAACATGCATGGTAGGCAAGGATCTACTTGTGGCTGATGAAGGAAAACACTCAATGCACGTGTGAAAGGTCATGAAACTAAAATTTTCAATTACCTATTTGTACTGCTTTTCTTGATACATCACCTTTTTAGATTGCATGCAGTTTTTCTGGAAAAATACAATTATGTGACATATTCATCCCCACCTTCAACAATAGAGGTCTGGAAAACATGGCTTATGAAGAGCAGCTGAGGGAACTGGGGTTGTTTAGTCTAAAGAAGAGGAGACTGAGAGAAGACCTTATTGCTCTCTACAACTACCAAAGAGGAGGTTGTAGAGAGGCTGGTGCTGGTCTCTTCTCTCACTAACCATAGAATGAGAGGAAATGGCCTCAAGTTGCATCAGGGGAGGTTTAAATTGGATATTAGGAAGAAATTCTTTACTGGAGAGAGGGGTGAGGCACTGGAGCAGGCTGTCCAGGGAAGTGGTGGAGTCACCATCCCTGGAGGTGTTTAAAAAACAAGCAGATGTAGCACTTGAGGCTATGGTCTAGGGGTTAGGGAGATGTTGGGATGAAGGTTGGACTTGATGATCCTGGAGGTCCTTTCCAACCATAATGATTCTATGATCTTTAACCCAGATGCTCCAAGAACACGTGTACATGCACCCAAACTGCATTACTAGGCATGAGTGAGTGTTTAAAAAAAAAATGCTAGCATGTTTGCCCAGTTTAAAAGTTGGGTGACACGAAGGTATTGATGAAAGTTAAACTTGTAAGACTCCCAGCAGCTAAGAATTCTAACATCAGGTGTTGCCTATTTTAACACCACTGCATTTTGGGACAAGGAACATGGAACATTTCTTTTCAGTAATAAAGCTCCTGAATAATGTGTCCTCAAAAATAGGTTCTTTGACTTTATTAGCATTGGAAGCATGGCACTATCATGTAACACACCACACTTTCTATTCATTAAGATTGAGGTTAAAACAACTATACTGAGTTGGGAAAAGCGCTTGTACTTTTCTCATTGTACCTTTATTGTTTTAAGGTTTGCATGGAGTTGGTCTCCACATGAGCCTCTCAGGCCTGAAGAGGCCTGGGTGCCAGCTTGCTGCTGAAAAGCATAAGGCTTTGTGGACGAAGGCAGTCTAAGGGATCACTAGAGCACACTTCAATATTAGCTCATTTTCTCCCTGTACTGAATTGGGATCAAGAATAGACAAATCTGAACTCAGTAATGTCATATTCCCTTCACCCTGCCTTTTCTAACAAAGCCAACATCACAAGCAGGCAAATGTGAGAGGAGTCTTCATACAACACAAGAGCATGAACAGAGAAGAAATGAGAACCCAAGCTTGGTTTATCCGTTAGTTTTTACCGCAGTGTTCCTTGTGAAATTTATAAAGAAATCACTGCTAAAACATGTACTTTAGAGATTTAATTTCTGAGATTAACAAAAGCTCTCAACTGCATCCATTAAATGGACAAGTACCTGAGTGTTACTGCATGCTTAGGATATAGCTTTAGCAGTCTTGACTGACTTAGTCACACAGGTCTAATTCTCAAGGTTCTCTTCTTCTGGAGACAGTCAGGGAAGAGCTTTTATCAGCTGACTGCCCTCTTCTGTCTCAATGCAACCAGACAAAAAAACTGCCATAAAAAGCAGTCCTTAAAAGACAGCCCTAAGCTCTACTGAACACTGCGACTTCATTCAGGTGGACTGGAAATTAATTGGTAAAAGAAAACATGATATCAAAATAGTTACTGAAAAATCAAACTTGATAAAAGTAGAAGTTTAAACTGCTGTTTTAATCAATGTTTGTATCAGATTATCATAACTGTACACCAAATATTAAAGGACTATTTAGAACTAATGCCCTCATCAGTAGGCTCAACTATCAGCATGACCAGAACATGAGAATATCAATGTTTAGCTGGCACTCGAGTACAGCACGGCTCCAAAGCAGAGGAAATATTAGCATCATAGCACAGAAAATCAGCGGTTAGAATACACCAAATCTGCCAAGCCAGTATCCCTGATGATTCTAACAGAAGTAGCAACCTAGATATTGTGAAGTTAATCACTGCTGCTCAACAGAACACAAAGTGATCTGCATTTCTAAGAAAAATGAATTGAGTGACTGATGGGAATCAAAGCATCCCAAATTTTCCCACGTATGCTGCAAATTCAGTGGGATCTGCACAAAATATCAGTACCGCCCATTACACAGTCTGTAAAGTGCATTTCATATGATTGAGAAAGTAATAAAGTATCAGCTGGACCCGGGGACTCTCAATCAACCGCCCTCAGCAGTGATGTTCACAGCAAGGCACCCAACTGCTTTACGTTGCAGTAACACCACTGGGTAGGACAAGGCTCTCCACACATCTGACCACTAGAACAAATGAAGGAAATTACACTGGAGAAGCCTGTAAAGTTCTTTTATCTCTTGCTCAGAACCAGTACAGTTTTCATCCCAGCAGGGCCAGGTGGCAGTCTACTATCTTACAACAGTTTATTTTGCCAGTGAGCACAGAGAAAACATGGATTTATTTCAATCAGTTCAACATCCTTATTCACATGCAGATATTAGAGAACAGTCATTTTGATCAGTGAACACCAGTCCTGTGTTTCTTGGAAGACTTAAGTCAATGTTTCAAATCTGTAATGTTCGGATCTGTTTCACAGCGTTCCACTATTTAACGTTTCCATTTCCTACATCATTTGCAATGCCAACTTATTTACTGTGCACATGTACATCTGTTTAAAAATCAATTTTATTTATCACCAAGGAATTATTTCACAGATGAATCATCACCCTCTGAAATACTTTATTTCTAATACTAGATAGAATTAATATTTCAGTTAAAGAAGTATTGAAATATTCACTATAGTAACAAGGAAGGGAAAATCTGCATGCCAGCAGTACCTGTAATGAAAATGCTGTTTCAGAGTCAATTTGCAGGCATTTGGAGGGCTGGAGGATGACACAACACTGAGGAACACTTGTATGTAACACATGAAGTCAGGTGCCAGTGAAATGCAAAAGATCCAGTAATTTTTTTTAAAAAAAGTAGCTACCATCTTGAAAGCTATTGGTAGTGACAGTAACAATGCAATTCTTTGCTACCCACAAATATGGTAACAATATCTAGGAAAACGTGTCTAAATTTCTGCACATCATTTACTGAACACCACTGCAAACGCACAGGTGCCAACACCACCGCAGCACAGGCAATGGGCCTTAGGCAGATTATCTGCAGAAGAGCAAAGGCCAAGAGAGACAACTAAAACACTGGAGACTTCAGCCCAAGTAACAGGAAGATTTATATAAAACTGAAATCCAGGGAGAGGGGAAAAGCAATAAGCAAGGACTAGTTTCAGTACATCAGAAGGCAAGAGAGATTTATTGCTGAAGCAGAAGTCTGAGTATGAAGCTGTATGCGGCAGGACCACTGGAAACCAAAGCCAGACCTCTGTCAGACCAGGGACAATCTGGGAGCTGCAATGCTCAGAAAAGGTACTCCCCTCCTAAAGGGCAATCACATCAAAACAAACACCACAGGGAGAGGACAAAAACATCTTTTTTCCTTTTTTTTTTTTTCTTTTTTTAAAAAAAAAAAAAAAGCAAAGTATGAAGTATACACTAATAGAGCCAGTCAACCCAGACTGCTTACCCCTTGGGTTACAAGGGGAGTTCTGACAGCCACTGGTCATCTCCATGTTGTTCGTACTCTGCAAGGAATTCTCTCTAAAAATGAGAATCTAGTCTGTCTCAAAAATAAAAGGTGCATAAACATTGCAAAGACTTCCACTTCTTTTAATCTCTTAAAGTTCTGAAAGTGATAAAAAAAGACAAAAATATGGGTTGAAGATGCAGGCAGTTTAGAAGCAAAATTTTAGAACCAAGATATACCTGAGCAGAAGTTTATCAGCCAAGACCACTTAGCAGGTTCCAAAAGGAAACCAAGTTCTACTCTTAAGTGTGAAGTCATGTTTGCTAAACCATTTAAAAATATTTATTTTTTCAGTCTGAACAGGGCCTATGATGCAGAAAGCTGTTTGCTGTCAAGAAGGATGCGCACACTTTGCTGAAATCTGACAGATTAAAAAAAACCCCCTTGAACTAGAGTGAATGATCAGCACACAGATCACCAGCATGCAAATAAGATGCTTCTAGGATTTTTGTTTTTTAAGTAAACTAAATAGGGTTGTTTCTTAAAAACTAAAAAGCCAAACCTGGCCAGGCTGGTTGTGATAAAGCTGGAGCCTTCGCTAATCCACGCGTAAAGCTTGGTGCAAACTACAACCTGCAGCTCTTCTTTTTTTACTGTTCTCCAAGGGCTGGCACAGAGAATGGGAACAGAAGGCTGCATAATTGTGTATGGATCTTCATAAAGTCAGAGAGATTATAGGCGGAAGTTTCCAGATAATCCAGAAAACACAAAGGGAGCTGTGACCACATTTCTACTATCAGGAAAGTTCAAATTATTACATGAACCAGTTAATTTTTCAAATGAGAATCTGCCAGAGTCATAACTTACCATGTCACACATGAATCGTTTGCTCATGGAGTGGGGGCAAAGCAAGTTCCCTGAGGCTGCAAAACTGGTAGTAATCTCCTAGCCAGCATTAAAGAAAATAATAATAAGACTTAAGGATGTATTAGCCACATCCGAGAGAATCATGTTTCTATTGCTTCTCTAATATATAATTATGGCTATGTAGGCGTAATGTTTAGCAATTCAAATATTGATTTAATTAATTCCTTAACAGACCTATTTTAGATTTAAACAAAGTAGGGCACTCATCTGTTAAATGGCTGATTTTGGTGCCAGGCCTAAGGACACAGTAACATTTTGGAGTTTAAGAACCTGCAAACAAAGAAATGTTTGCAACAGAAGGGCTTCAGGTAGTTGAATTAGACACCACCTGGAAATCACATCGTTCTATTGCTAAAAATGAAGCCAAAGTGATCACTAAGTGCATCAAACATTATAAACGGGTATGTAAGGATGTACAACTTACCCAAAGTTATAGGGGGAAAAAAATTTTTAAAAAATTAAAAAAAAATTCAGAGATTGAGGGCTTTGGAAATAACAACAGGCCTAGGACCTTAAGTTTTACATACTTGGTTGAGGGGCAGGCTGTAGGGCAGTTTACTGCTATCTGTAGCTACCTGAAAAAGAAATATCATTCCTATGTGTTTGAACTATACAGTCATATGTTACACAAAGAATTAAATAAACTAAATGACAGTTTTTGCCATTACCACATCAGATGCTAGCTAGCCTTGAAATCCTCTTCCCTCAGAAGACAGGTTAAGAGAACTCGAGCGTTCCAGAGTTGGGGAGAGAGGAGAACAGTTAACTTGGACACCACTCTTACTTTCTTAATGAAACAACTCTTGCTTCCAAACTGGGACTCATGGAGAATCTTCCTACCAGACACATTGGCAAGTATCTTTATTGCCTGGCACTAGCAGCATAGGGAGCAGTTCAAACCCAACTGTGTCTCTGAATTACCGGCCACTGCTAAAGTTGAGGCCTTTACAGCTTGATATTCTTTAATTTTAGTCAGAAAACTGATTTAATTTCAGGGGGAGGTTGGTTTTGAGTTTGGCTTTTTTTCCCCCCCTCAGTATGAAATGCAACTGTCATAACTGTGGCTCGAGTAGAGGGAAGAAGCAAGCCCAGAAGCAAGCTTGCTCCTTTGCACCAGCTCATCTAAAGAGATGCACAGTTACTGGGAGCACTCCTGGTGCCCAGTGGGTGCCCAACCATCCTCCACAACAGGGGAAGGTTTGCCTCTTGGTTCCACATTAGCATCTGGCAGCAGGAGTTTGGGGAGTGCCTTTCATGAGCAACCGCAAGGGATCCTGTGAAGGGAGGACTGATTCTGCATTCTGACTAACCTCCATTTCCACAGAATGCCTCAGCTCTACCTCTGTTTGCTACAGCTCCTCACCCCACAGCGGTGTAAGGGCATCCTATGCATTAGTGCAGGTAGAAACAGAACCGTTTAAAGAGGCAGTTTAACTGAATTATTTTTTGCAGACCCAAAAATAAAACCAATCTGTTATTATGAACCTTTATTAAGCGGCTCACATTTCAGTATAAATCACACTAAAAAGATTTTTAAAAAAGATATTTACACTACAGTGCTGACACATTTAAAATGAAAAAATTGGTATAAATAAGCTCTATGGAAAAGCCTGGAATTGTCAAAAAGAATTCTGGCTCATCTTACAAAAAATATATATGTTAAATGTCAGCTCTACTCTAAAACCTACAACTCAAAATTATTTAAAGACTTCTTTATGTTAAACCTGCAGTGTTTACAGTGCATCTGGCCCTAAGTGCTTTGATACTTCACAGTTATGGACAGGCACTGAGGAATGTTACAAAGCTACATAACTATTTTCTGTAACAGATGCGAAGGCAAGTCACAAACTTGCCTCACAGAATTTATGAATCTTTACATTATTACATCATTAAGTTTAAAAAGGAATTTAAAACCATATATACAAATTTAGCACAAAAAATCATCCTCTCTTTGTCCATGCAGTTTTGGATATGATGAACTATGTTGTCTTGTATCATCTGGATGTACGTGACCTCCGGGACATAACTTGCCTTGTAAGTCCTTGTTGCCATGTTCAAATCTAGAATCCATTTCCAACTTAAATGCCGTCAACTCAACGTGATCCAATCTAGTCTGAACATTCTGGCCCCCAGTGTCATTAGGTGCCACTGTCTTTTCAGCAAGATCAACATTCATGGGTTCTTCTTTTATTCGGTGAGATGCAAGAGGTTCATGTTTTATCGGCATAAATTCCTGCTGCAGATACTTTGTCTGCAGAGCATCTGAAAATTTGGTGTCTTCGGAGGTATTTTTGCTCATCGTACAAATTCTGCTGTCAGTCTGAAGTTCCACAACCGAAGACTTGGGGTCTGCAGAGGTCCCTGCTTCAACAGTACTTGTATTTTGAGAAAGTTCTTCCTCTGAATGATATAGCTTGAGCCGGATGTGCCAAGCCAGACTGCACACAGCCGAAACTGTTTTGAACTGGTGCACAACATTCCTTGGGATAAAATAGATGTCGTTATCGAATAACTGAATCCTGGCATACCGAATGCCTTCCCTTCGCAGCTGATTAAGTTTTGCATCATCAACCCACTGGACACACTGGAGAGGAAAAAAAGAAAAAAAAATGGGTGAAAACTCTGATTTAGGAAGAAGTCCTTTACTGAGAGAGTGGTGAGGCACTGGAACAGGCTGTCCAGGGAAGTGGTGGAGTCACCATCCCTCAAGATGTTTAAAAAAAAAAAAAAAAAGAGTAAGTGTAGCATGTGAGGCTATGGCCTAGTGGTTAGGGAGAGGTTGGGATGATGGTTGGACTTGATGATCCTGAAGGTCCTTTCCAACCATAATGATTCTATGATTTAGGACTCGAAGGACACCTGATCAACAGTTTACAGCATGCTTACCTGTGAGAGTGGAGGCTCATGCAAATCTAATTGCATCCGCTGAACTACCTCTAAGAAGTCTTCAGCATGAAAACAAATTACATCTTTGGTTATACGAGGCTGCTCAGACCTACAGAAGAATAAGAATTGCAGTGTCAGAAGCTGAAACGAACATGCTACAGAGAACAATAAAGCAAATCTGCAAGCAAGAATAAAGCAAATGATACAAAAAAATCCCCCAAACAACAATTCTAGTGTAACCTACATTTCAAGGAAAAAAGGTTTACTAAAATGGCTAATTCTCAAACACAACCTCATTAAATTTTAAATAAATTAACCACCATTTCTTTAGAAATGGCAGTAAAAGCAGCAATGAAAGGCAAACAAAACTCACTATTTTTTAATTGACCTGTCTGCCTTGATGCTGAAAGACGGATGCCCCAGATACACAGGGCTTACTCTGTCAACGCTCCAACATGACAAGCCCACCAGGCACCTCAAAACATGCAGCAGTCTGACTAGTATTACAGCAAACGTTGCTTAGTATCTTCACCTCAGACACCCTGTTCAGAGTCAGCAGTAAAGCTGAGCCTATATTAAGATGTCACAATGCCAGCCAGCAGCAAATACTGACATCTTTCACAAAACATCCCTTCAAAATACATTCCTGTTTGTGCTCACTAAAGAGCTGTGGAAAAGCAAAACCTGAATTAGTTTCCTCCATATTCAAACTGTTGGGAGAATTCACCTCTTGTCCCACAACATCTCCCCCAGAGAAACACACACCATCAATATAATTCCTCTAGAGACAGTATCCAGAAGTAGATAACAAAAGGCAAAACCAGTTACAAACCTTACTTTCTGATATAAAAGTCAAATTAGTTCTTCAATGGAAACCTGCAAAACTACACACCATGTGTTTGCTTTTGAGGGGTGTTTGGTTTTAAATGGGTTTTTAAGAATGTGGCAATAGGAAGATTTAATTTCTACAGGATAAAGTTCACATTGCAGTGGTTTGGCAAGGAAAATTTATCAGCCAGAAAGAACCTGGTTTGTGATTTCTTCCTTCACCCTCTGCAGAGTCCTCCCAGGGCTGACAGGAGAGGAACACCCACCACGAGGCTGGGGCTGTGCCACAGGAGCACACAGGCTGCGCCTCTAGGAGCTGCCAAAAGCCACCACCCCCCCCGGGTGTCCTCCTGCCTCCCTCACACGCTGCCACCCCACCAAGATTTCCCTTGCCCTGCACCCTGACCCTGCCACCTCCCCTACTCTGCCAAATGGGGCCACACCTCCAGATTGACTGGAGCCTGGGAAGGAGCTGATGCAGCAGTTTGATGTTTCAGAATTTATTTAATGGATGTTCAAGAATGCTTTTCTAAAAGCAAGATGCTAATCATATATGTAAATGTATATATGGTGTTTTTAATGTTTTAAGAGACACAAAATGATGTACAGCTTATTGGACTTTTTCAGCTGACAAAACATGTTTATTTTATTTAGGTCATGACCTCAATAAAGCAAAAAATAACGAGTATGAGGTTTCTCAGGGGAAAAAAAAAAAATCCCAGATCAGCTACTGAAAGTATGCTAGGGAGAATTTTCACACCACATCTTTTACTTTGAATTTTACACAAATTAAAATGTCTCTCTCTATTTTGGTCTATATACTTCTGAAGAGGATTTAAGCACTGACACCAACAAGCTTACAGAAACATCTCTCATCAGTGGCATAAAAAAAAAATATTAGCTACGTTAATCTACTTTTTATAATGCAGGTATGTTTTTAATTTTTTAAAAAAATATATATCTGTATCTGAAGTGAACAGTATTGAAGTGAAGAATGAAAATAAATACAAAGCATATTTGCATATTAAAAATTTTAATCCAAAGCAATGTTTGACAGCAGTGTCCACTCTTGTTTTACACATTATACAAGAAAAAGTAGTTAATGATATTTTCTAATCATTCCTCTTTTCAGTACCTATATGTGCAACAAGTAGGCGTTACCAACTCTGTGCTGCAATTCTATCACAAAACAAGATATTCCTTTTGCAAACACAGATGAAAATAATTGCCAGATAATTTTTAATTTGCATTTGCAGATTTAATCTTTAGCATTTTGTAAAACCTGAAGTTTAGAGGGTGTCACCACCATGCTCCCTCCAAAACAAAGCAGTAGCAGTAACAGTAGCAGTAGTAGTTAAGATGTCCAAAAAGACATTAAATCCAAACAGAACTACAAGATGACTGGAGAAAAATCCATTTGAGTCCCTGATAGAACTACTTTTGGCAATAACTTTTTTTCTTAACCTCATTCTTTGAAAGGGCTGGTCTCTTTTCACTGCAACTTCTTGAAACAGATTAAAGACTAGAGGTTTTACCATGAATATTTCTGACCTCATGCATGGAAGACTGTCAATATATAAGAAACTCCTATGATCATATAGAGAAACACTGACAACTTCACACCCTGGAACACAAACTTGAAAGCTGTTAGCTGAAGCACAGGACAGAGGGGTTTCATTTTGCCAACAACGTCATGAACTGCCTGTTGCCGTCCCTGTAAAAACCCACCAAAATTTCCCACATAAAAATCTTCAAAGATTCCATAATTTAAGATGTCACTGGCATTTCATAAGTTCTAAAGCACACTTGGTATCACCTACAAAAATGCCACTTAAGTAATCAGCATGATCACAATGCCAGCATTTATCAAACTCCAAGGCAGTGCAGCCTGTGAAGTGTTTGCTATTCTACAATTTGTCACTATTCACAGGAATAGAAGATCGTAATACAGTAAATTTTACAAAACATCTCCAATCAAGAGCCTGCCACATTTGGGAAAACAAAAAGGGTTTTTTTGTCCTTCCAAATACTAAGTTTTGTTTCAGTTCTGTCCTCCATCCCAAAACTGCTGTTTGCCTTTTGACAGTTCTGTTCCTGTCTCTTCTGAAAGACACCAGTTATCCTACCCAGCATTAACATTCATGCCTATCAACTAATAAATAAATCTCACTTTTTTGAAATCTATAGCAACTTCCTGATTACAAAGCTTTTTTGTGCACCCAATTAATTTTTATACTAACTAAATAAAAATGAACAATTCAGTTCAGCAAGTCTAGGAATTGCTTTATTTCCTCCTCATGAATTACATATATATATGGTATGTCATGATTAAAATGTGCATTTTTACTGTCATAGTGGCTTAATCACACCTGTAACATCTCCAGCTTTCCATTTAACATACACATTTTTATTTTGACTAATTCCATTACTTTTTTCAAGTCTAAAAGGAGTTTTAACAGAAGTTGAATAGACACCCTTTTCCACAAGTTTCAACATATGATGGAAGATGATGGTTTAGATCTGAAAAGCAAGAGAACTTGTGTTTAGAATATAAATGAACGTGTAATGATTTCCAAAGGAGGAAGATCTTGCTATTAAAGTAAAGAATGAGAATGGCAGACCTTGAAATTGCCATAAATATCAATTTTAAGTAACTTCCACAGGCACACAAGTTTGGGGAGCAGGGTTTTGCTTGATTGGTTTGGGTTTTTTGTTGGGATTTTTTTCTGTTGTTCTTGATTGTTTGGCTGTTTGGAGAGGTGGGGGTGGTTTTGGGATTTTGTTGTTGTTGATAGAGCTTTGAGTCCCTCTCTCTCACCTGTGCAAAGTGCAATTTAAAATAATCAGATCTACACAGTATCTCAGCACTTGCCCTGCTACCACTGCTCAGTCTCACTCCAGTGCCTCACAATCAGGGCAAGCAGGAAGTCTAATGCTCCAGCCATCATCAACCTGAAGAGGAAGTAAACTGCAAAACCTCAGAGCCCAAAACACAAACACATCAACATGTGAACAATCCAGTTCTTCCCCAATGACAATTATGCAATTTTCTATCTCAATGAACTCATACACTCTAATAACACAAATTCGTATTATTTTGTCCAAAGATAATTCATTCCTCAGATTTCTAGACAGATACAAAGAGGAAAAAGGTAACCTCCAAAACCAAGATAATTCTCCCAAACCAAGGTCAGAACATCTGAAAAGATGCTTCTTAGGTCTGGGCCAGGAAGCCCATATGATTATAAGCCTTTTATTTGGCTAAAATGTAACAGCTCAAATGAGATTAATTTCCTGAATCTCACATGGGAATTCCAAAGAGAATCACACAGCCTCCAACAGGATTCCTCCTAAGTGATCCACCATAAACAAATCAGGGTTATAACAGCCATGACTTCGAAGTAGAAGAATACAAATTCTGTTTCCAGACAACACAAAGAATCGCCAAAAGGTCTTCACGTGTACCTCTGAGGCAAACTCAGGTCAGGCCATATGCACTATTTAAAGCAAAACAAAGCACAAAGTATTTCTACATCTACCATTAACTCAAGTTACAGCAGCTCAATTATAGCTATTAAGCTGTCACAACAAGCAACCTTCCTAGTTTGAGCCTCACAGCAAAACTATGCAATCTAACAAAGGGCAAATATCTAGTGCACAGAGATGGGGGGGGGAAGTCTGGTATCTACTAATCTTCATCAGACCTCCAATGACTAGGTTAACATATTCTATGTTCCTTCTACCAACTATAAATGGAAATTCAGGCAAATATTTTTCAACCCCCTTGGTGAGTAAGTCAGGCTACACATACCACTCTCCACAGTGCACTGCCTTCAACACTCCCACAGCAGCTGTAGTCTGTCGTTCAAAACCTTGTCCTATGTGATCTGCATGGGCTCGTGTCCGGTCTTCAAACAGCATTTCACGGGGTTCACTGGTTCGAGGTAGGTACTGCAAGTTTTTTATTTCATTGGTAGTTCTGAATAAAGAAAACAATATTAGTAATGGAGAAATTTCTCTTATTTACTTGATTTCCACCACACCAATAGGATTGCTTTTCTCCCCTCAGTGAGAACATATAGTTAAATTAGAAAATCAGTAATGTTTAGGGCAAATTAAAAATGTAATGAGCTATGTAAAAATCAGAACATCTATACAATAAAAAAATAAAATCCAAACCTCCAAAACCCAGAAGACCACAGTATCAGGGCCCTGATCGTGCACTAAAACGTTCTAGTGATTGAGCAGCCTCACCTGCAGCCTCCACCCACAAACCCAGACAGTAAACCTAGGACCTCTACTTGAGCTCAGGCCTGGGCCTTAAGTCCTGTCCTGAGCCATGCTGCAGGAGAACTGATCTTCACCTCAGCCAGAGGTGTGCTGGGCCACACACTTGCTTCCCAGCTTGATGTCAGGACGGCTTTGTCATGATGGACTTGCCTGGCAATCACTGGACCTGATCACTGGCAGACTGACTTCCTGGCTTGACCTCAAGCAAGCCCCATCACCACACACTTGCCTGACACACTGGAGTCTGGGCTGAATTTGGTCCCCAAACCCCAGGTCTGCCCTGCCTGCCTCCCTCAGGCACTGTCATCAGCCCCTGGCAGGGAACCGCTGGCTGTTCCTGACCAAATCGCTGTTTCCTGACCGTTCGATATGCATTTCAATTGCCCTCTGATGTCATTCTTCATCATTCATGTTTCTACCAAACCACAGGGAAATATTTATATATTTATATTTTTATCTATGTAACATATGTTCGTTTATACAGATATCTGTATATTTTAGATCCATGTTGTAGAACATGTAGAATGAGAAGCAGCAAAAGAGTATTTATTCAGGGTTTAATGAAAGTGAAGGAAATGCTGCAGAGCAGGAACTGAGCCACAAGACCATTTTCTTGGCCACCTGGAGCCAACATTGTGTGCCACATTTTTCCAAGAGCTGTTTATAATCCTAACACAGCCAAGGTTGGAAGGGACATCTGGAGATTGTGTAGTCCAACTTCCCCCACTCAACTGGAGCAGGTTGCTCAGGACCATGTCAAGTATAGAGCAACTCTGAAGACAAGAGTGCACAAGCTCTCTGGGCAACCTGTGCTTGTGTTCAGCCATCCATAAAGTAAACTTCTTTTTCCCTCCTCTATTTTAAATGAAATTTTTTTGCAACTCAGTTCATGCTCATTATGTCTTCTCATATCACTGGGCACTGCCGAAAAATGTCCTTCTTACAACCTCCCATCAGATGCTTATACACATTGATATGATTCCACTGAGCTTTCTTTTCTCAAGGGTAAATCCCAGTTCTCCCATGCCTGACTTTCATATCAACAGAACTGCCCCAGGATGCCCACGTCTGTCTTGGACTGGAAAGCTCAGAGCTAGATGCTCCAGATGCGCCTCACCAGTGATGAGCAGAAGGAAAGAATCATCTCCCTCAACCTGTTGGCAGCACTCTTCCTAATCCTGCCCAGGAGGCTGATGGCCTGCTTTGCCAAAGGCACACTGATGGCTTATGGTCAACCTTTCATCCAACAGGACCCCCAAGTCCTCCTCTGTCAGGCTTTTGTCCAGTTGGTCCCCAGCCTCTACTGGTGTATGGGGTTATTCTTCCCAGGTGCAGAGCTTTGCACATCCCCGTGTTAACTTCAGGAATCCACTGAGTTGGCTCCTTTCTACAGCCTCTCAAGGTCCCCCTCAGTGGCAGCACAACCCTGTGGTACATCAACCACTCCGTCCAGTTCTGTAGCATGTGCAGACCTGCTGAGGGTGTGCTCTGTCCACTTATCCCAGTCATTAGTGAGGATATTGAACAGTATTGGCACAAGGTATCAATGTCTGAGTTACTCCAGTAGCGAGTGTCCTCCAGCTGGACTTTGTGATGATCACAACCTTTTGAGCACAGCAGTTAGGTCAGTTCTTGAACCACTTCACTGTCCACCAGTCTGATTTGTCCTTCATCAATTTCTATTAGGATGTTATTGGAGACAAGGGTTCAGTGTGGAAAGCTTTGCTAAATTCAAGATAAACAGCACCCCTGGCATTCCTCTCATCCTGTGAGCCAGTCATTTTGTTGCTGAAGGCTATTAGGTAGGTAAGGCATGATTCCCCTTTTCTAAATCAATACTTGCTATTCCCAACAATCATTTTGTCCCTCATGTTTGAAATGGAATCCTTTCCAGGATGAAGATAAGGCTGACAGGCTTGCAGTTCCCCAGGTCTTGCTTCTTATCCTTTTAAATAGACTGGAGTGACATTTGCTTCCCTCTATTCCTCAGAAACCTTTGCCAATTGCCATGACCTTTCAAGACAATCAAGAGTGGCTTTGCAATGGTATCGACCAGCTCCCACAGCACTTGTGGATACATTCCATGAGGTCCCATGGGCTTGTGCCTGTCTAATCTGTATGTCTAGCATGTTCCTTAACCTGACTCTTCTCCACTGAAAGCAAGTAGTCCTTGCTCCAGACATTCCTACTGTCTCTGGGAGCTGGCATTCTTGAAGGTAGATCTCACCAGCAGAGACAAGGGCAGAGAAAACATTGAGTATCTTGGCTTTTTCTGTGTCCTTTGTCTTCAGGCCCTTTATCCCATTCATCAGACACATTTTCCCTAGTCTTCCTTTTGCTGTCCATATGCCTGTAGAAGCCCTTGTCGCCCTTCACATCCCTTGCTAAATTCAACTCCAGATGGTCTTTGGCATTAACTGCATTCCCTTCATGGTTGGACAGTGTCTCTCTAGTCTTTCTGAGGCACCTGACCCTGCTTCCACTTCTTGTATGCTGCCTTTATATAATTGAATTTTGAACAGGAGAACTCCAAAGACATACTTTCTCATGATGCATAATATTCAAGTTCTGCAGAGGACATTTCTACTCTTAAGTTCATACTTAGTACCCCAGCAAAGCTTAAAGATGTCACTTAATGTCGGGGGTGTTATCTTTCAGATGAGAGAAAAACCCTTCTCCCTTGTGGTCTTTACATATCCACTCACATTTAAGAACAGTGGTATTAATTCCAGTCTCAGGACATACATCAGCAGCTGTACGCCTGTTCACCTTTCCCTACAGTTTTCACCTTAAATTCCTACTAGAGCTCCAAAAAGGATCAGTGCCTTAACTGGCCAGAGAGCAAACTTTTTTTTTTTTAAAATCCACATCCTTACAAAACAAAGCAATCGAAAAGTATATTTAGAGATGAATATTTACAGAAATCTATACTAAGGTAAGTATCAACTAGTAAAAAGTTTGGGATAAATTGAATTTGTAGAGAAAGAATACTAACCAGGCATTTATCAAGCAAAATAATTCAACATACCTCTTCCTTTTGAAAGGTGACTTTGGCATGTCAGCCACAGGGATCATCTGTTCTCCTGGACGTACCCACATAATGGGACCATCATCACTGTCTTTACGACTCTCTAATTTTAAGCTAGAAAGTGTTCCCCATGGCAGTGTACACTAATGGGAAATACACGCCACAGTTTTGAAGTGAGTTACTTTAAAAACTTTAAAGCAGCCTTTAAATGTTTTCATTGTGACAGATATTCAACCACTCAATTATCTAAGCAAGCATATCACATACTCTCACTTTATTCTAACAGTACTAGACAGCATATTGTCCCCCTTCTCCCAACCCCTTCCCTTCTGTCCTTACTTTTAAGAAGGGTGATTCTTCCAACATATCAAGGAATTCAGGGAAGTAATCCCCCACTTCCTCATCAACTGCTCCAACCAGGCTGATCTGTCTCATTGGGCCAGCTCTATACGTACCATGAGAGTATGTTCTTTTTACCTACAAGTAGAATATGACAGCAAAAGTTACACCAATTAAACACCTTTAATCACCATGCTTGTTTTCAGATCGGTATTAGTCCTACAGTCTTCAGTACACTTAAGATTATTATGAAATCAATTACTATGAACAACAAAGACAGAAGTTCTTATTAAAGATACATGACAACTTGTATTTTACTTATGTTAAAGTTTGACGGTAAGACTGAGTAATTATCTATTGCCTTTCAAGAAAACAACATTCCAAAGTAGTCATTGTGAAAAGCTATTATATATGTTCAGCTCAATAACTAGTAAATAAGGATTCTTACCTGGATTACTCAAGTATAGCTGAATTTTTACCTTTTTCCTGTAACAGGCAGAACCCTGAGGTACAACTAATTAAACTCTAAACATTTCCTCTGCTAATCATTCTCTCCCGTATGGCCTCTATGTGAGCACATGAACTGGAGCACTTTATCAAAAGGCTTGCAAAGAGTTAGTGCAGGAAGAGAGAGAATGACAGTTATTCCTTCATTTTTGCTGCGCTGTGATAACGTGCCTTGTGCTCCCTTAAAAAAAAAAAAAAGTGCTGTAGCATTCATAAAAATCTTTTATTTTGAACTTGAACAGAAACACATATTGTTATAAGGTTTTTTTCTATAATCCAACCTGTCATGTTACAACAACAAAATACTTAAGCATGAGATTGATGAGGATCACTTTTCTCTTAAGCTTTCGATCTCCTTTTTAACAGGCTAGAAGACAGACGGGTGTTATTAGATGAAGTATGACCAGCTCAGAACAGAGGGAGAGCAGACAGATGACTGCACACACCAAGGCTCTTGCACTGCATCTCTAGACATTCTGCATCGAAAGCAGGAAAAGAGAAAAAGGTGCAAGGAAAGCAGTTAATGAAGTACTGCTCAACTGTGGTATTCACTCAAAGAGACCATTATAATTTCTAGAAATTATGGCAGTGCAGAGGAGAATTAGCAGCAGTTCTTGAAAAGACTAAATTGTACAACATGGGACAACACTGTACCCTTCTGAGAAGCTAGACTGATATAACTGTATGCATTCCAGAAATACAGAACCAAATACTCTTCTTCAGATAAACACAGTCATCATACACACCCTGGAAATGGAGGACTCACTGAAAGTAGGATTTTACAAATGTCTAAGCTAATGTAATGACAAGCTATCACAGACATACTGAAGAGAAATCCCCTATTCCCCAAAGCCTGAGTCATACATTCCTGTAGCTTTTTTTTTTCCATGGACAGCTGGTAATTTTATGATAAACTATCATAAAACATTCATTTCTACTAAATCTGCATCAGCTAAGTTCTCAGCTGTATCTGCACTGCCCAAAGCATCAGAAGCTCACACAACTAAAGCACTGGGACAAGGAAGGGACACTCAGACATTCACTTATTCCTGGCTTGCTGAACAGACCAATTCCAAAGGACCCTAAAACCACCTTCTGAAGCCAGATAGTCATACATGGGTTACTCACACTTTACCAATAAACCTGACGCGCAAAAGGATGGCTTAAGTAGCTTAGTAAATCACCATTCCAGGCCAGGATATTAAGCTGCTGTTTTCATCCACATCCTTAATTAAAGGGAACCATTTTCTGCCTTATTCCTTGTTTCCTTCTGCTACCACTCCCATTCTCCCAAGTAACAAGCAAGACGACAAGACAAAAGAGCCTTAAGTTGCACCAGGGGAGATTTAAATTGGGTATTAGGAAAAACGTCTTCACCAAAATTCTTCATGTATCCTATATATTAAAGTGTGCATTGACAACAAATCAAGTATTATACACCTTTCATAAGGTAATCTTCCTGAATGTAATTTTACAGGTGACAGCATGACTATGTTTTTAGAATGTTACAAATTTGCTCAAATAAATAGCTAACAATTTAATCCAAAATAAAAGATGGAATCAATGACATGTAGTTCTTCTAGCATCTTGTTAACATGATCAGAATCAATACACATTTAAAAAAACACCAATTAAATTCAGTATAATACAATGGACAGGTAAAATAGATAGAAACATAACTGAATAAATACAACATAGCCTAAGTTTGTTTTTCTCATGTAACTTAAGATTTTAAATGTTGCCTAAAAGCACACAAAAGGAGACTGTGTCATTCTCTTGCATCAAGGTAATGGAAAATTATGGCAGTAAAACCACTGCTGAATTCAGAATTAGTAATTCTTGAGAATTGTCTCCTTCTGTGACTCGTAGGGTATCAACTGATTTTTTTAGTCCAACTTAACTTGTTAGTTTTAATTAAGGATTTCTACAAAGCAAATACTTTGGCATAAATGCTTTGGTGTCTGAAACAATCTGAAGACTAAATCTTAACATATATATAATACTGACAGCAACATACTTGAGCATTATCATCCTACAAAGAGGAAACATTTTAGACACCATATGTTAAAAATATTTCCATTTTTCTGCTTGAAAAAGACACAAACTGGAAGAAACAGTCCAAAGAAACCAAGCATTTCAAAAGATTAATTTCAAAAAACGTAAACTGGGGCAAGCCACAACTGAAATCCTATTTTTAATATAGTAGGGGTTGTTTATTTTTTCAGTTGAATTTCAAAATTCTCACAGGCAAATGTTAAAGTTTAAATTTCTTTCATTTTTTCAGCTTTAAAATGAGGAAGAGTCTGAAAAAGCAGTCCTCACAACAAAACCAAACAAAATCCAACCCCCCAAGCCCAAAATAATTTCTAGAAACCCACAAAGAAAGCCCCACTAAAGATCAACACAAAACAACAAAAATATTAGATCATGGTAAAAATATGCTGGGATATCAGAGGAATAGTGGTTTTCCACTGCACTACAGAAACGCATAAGCAATGCACTTACACATTTGTATCTAGAACTGAAAACATCCAGCTTCACATTCACTGCTATTCCTCTAAAACTGTCCTCTCAAACGCTAGAGTCAGGAGGTGGCAACATAGTATTCTTTATTTGGTGCCTAAAAGGTTTTCCATTCCTTGCCAACTCTTTTCAAATCCTTAAATGCTTACATACATTTTCTATTCCAAATGGGATCCAGTACTGAAGTATCAGCTGATTGCTCCGAGTTTAAAAACACTTGCAAATCTACTTGGCTACTGTCTACTTTCAAACCAGATGTACTTCATACCTTTTTTTTTTTTAAGTCAAGTCAGGGTTTTGGTATCAGAGTAAGTTGCCTTGACAGTTCTAGAATTATTCAAAGGTGATCCATTATCACAAGTTTTTATTTCAACAAATAAACCGTTTCCCATTTGGAGGTTTCTGGAAATGCAATCATGCAATCCCAAGGTTTTCACTGCAGTATAGCTCTACCAGTGTCCTTTTACCACTGTAGTTTATCATTTCACATAGTTTCACCTTGCAGCTGAAATCCTCAAATAATACAATGGATGAACAGACATTGTTAAAAGCAAGATGACTCATTACTCTGAATTTTTGTGACAAAAACAGTGAAGCAATCGATAAAAGATTTTTTTTAAAGTAATTTAAGAATAGCATCAATTAGATACCTTCATGGAAAATTATATATATTATTATAGAATCATAGAATGGTTTGTGTTGGAATGGACCTTCAAAGGTCACCTAGTCTAACACCCCTGCAGTCAACAGGGACATCTAACTAGTTCAGGTTGCTCAGAGCCCCATCAAGCTTGGCCTTGAACATCTCCAGGGATGGGGTCTCTACCACCTCACTGGGCAACCTGTTCCAGTGTTTCACCACCCTCATGGTAAAAAACCTTTTTCCTTACACCTAACCTAAATCTACTCTTCTCTAGTTTGAAACCATTCCCCCTTGTCCTATTGCTTCAAGCCCTTGTAAACAGTCCCACCCCAGCTTTCCTGTAGTCTCCCCTTCAAGTACTAGAAGGCCACTATAAGGTCTCCTCAGAGCCTTCTCTCCTCCGGGCTGAACAACCCCAACTCTCTCAGCCTGTTTTCGTAGGAGAGGTGCTCCAGTCTTCTGACCACTTTTGTGGCCCTCCTCTGGACCTGCTCCATCAGGTCCATGTCCTTCTTGTGTTGAGGGTTCCAGAGCTGGACGCAGTACTCCAGGTAAGGTTTCACCAGGGCAGAGCAGAGAAGCAGAATCACCTCTCTCAACCTGCTGGCCTTTGACACAGCCCAGGATGTGACTGGCCTTCTGAAAATGAAGTAGCTATTCTGCTCTTCTAACTATGGAAGATCTATGGCAAGGTTCAGCCTCAGATCCTGTCCAACCTGCCCATACAAAGCTCTAGGATTTCATTTAGGTTTGATTTTCGTTAATACAGAATGTGACCAAAAAGAGCAACACAGGACTGTCATTTCATATTTATTGGCTGAAATTGTCAAGAAGCAATCTAGAAAGGTAACTATTTTCTAAGTGGAAAACAAATGAGCATATGTTGCAGATTTATAATGTCATTCCATGTGAACTCATTCTTTGTTCAATGGTATTCAGTAAGTGAAAACTTTTTTTGCTTGGAAGATAATAGGCTGCCATTATCTATCAGATAAGTCCCTTACACATAGCATTACAGACTATTTGATAAAAAAAAAAAAAAGGATGGGGCAATATATATGCTTTAACAGAGCTAGCATTTCATTTTTCATCATCCACAAGAAGAAAAAAAAAGAAAGAAAGAGGATGCTATATTTTGGGGAACTTGCCTAACACAAGCAGTTGTTATAAACTGTTAAAACTTTAACATTCAAAAAGCTTACAAGCAAGGAGTGAAATGCTATTGAAAGCAAAAATCTACTGAAAACTACTGAAAACTACTGAAACACAACTGAAGAAACATGTAGTTCTAACATAAGGAATTCTTCCCAGAACACAGGAGAATAACACAACAATTGGAAATAGATACTGTACAAATATTTAATAAGAAAATGAAACACTAACCAATTATTTCAGATTTTCATTAAAGAAAAAATTTTCAGCAATTTCCCTCAAATACCAGAACGACATTTTCAAGCAGGATTTCGCAAATAAGAGGAGTCAAACACCTTTCTGCAAAAGAGAAACTTAAGAGCTAAACAAAAAGGACAGCAAAGAGAAGTTAACATTAAAAGGAGCTAAAAGAGACCTGAAATGGACAGCTCTGTGTCCAGAACTTAAGAAGTGAGGGCAACCACTCACTTGAAAAGTCACAACACAAACATGAACTATCCTTACTATTGCGTTTCCTCCTCAAAAATATTTATGTTATTTCTTCATACTATCGGAATATCCAGTGTCCACCACAGCTAGAGGAAACATGGAGTAAGTTACTTCAGATTGGAGGAAAAAAAAATGCAACAAAAATTATTTCTCTGAAGATGCAAACTGCCTGCTGTTGTAGAACAGGGTCAATTGTGTAGTCCCACACTCATCCTTGAGCTATCTCTGGCATAGGAAACTAACATAATTTGCTAACACAGTAATAGAACCAATCACTCTGGAGCAGATGAAGTTTTCTGCTGGATTTACAAGAACTGGCCCACCAGTTTGAGAAGCCCCAGAGCCTAGCAGAAGAACATGCAACTAGGAGGAAAGCAGCGAGATACATTGTCTTTTAGCAGCAACAGGTACCAGGTTGGCTCTGATAACTTGTGCAACCACACATCAAGCAGTGTAAAACACAAGTGACTTTGCCTAAACTGAATAGGCTTAATGATGAGAATCCTCACACACCCCACAGCACGAAGGCAGTAAGCTAAAAAAAAAAACAAAGCTTTAATAAATCAGTAAGAATTCCGATACACAAATTAGATTCTTCCAATCAGGAAGAGGACAAGTACACCATCTTCAAGATACAGGTGTCAAGAGAAGCAAGACAGAGTTAGAGACCATTTAGCCTAGTTTCAAATTCCAGAAAAAGCAGTTAGCTAGAAAGTAAGATGGTAAAAGCTAATAAATACAAATATGTCAAAAAATAAAAGTCCCACAAACTAACCTTTCTTTCTCCAACAGGATAGGCTTTTTCAGAGGATGAGAACACACCTTGATGTTTGCATTATGGTCTCAAAACTGCTATAGAAACATGTTCTATTAACAGCAAACAGCAGGCAGTTATCATTTGTCTGCGTTCACACAATTATCAACATGAAAGGACCAACTTTGTAGCAGGCAGCAAGGATCTTTCCTTTGGACACAATGATGTTTATGAAGCCTGGAGGCAACACAAAGCTGCAAGTCTACTGCAGGAAAGGATCAAAACTAACAAGATCTTTGATAAAATGGAGAAAGGATATAACTCAACTGAATAAAAGCAAAGAGCTACACTCAGATATGTATAATTAACTGCACAGACATGAAAAGGAGAGTGACTCAGCAGCAGCTGCTGCTACAGCAGATCACAAACTGCTCTGAAAAAGGCAGAATAGATAACAAAGAGCAATAATTTGCAAGACACTTGAAGCAATCTTCTCCTAGTCCTTGACAATAATACAGCAGCCAGACACTGTCCATTTTCAGTTCTGTATTTTAAGAAAAATAAGGATGACTGAAGAGAGTATAAGGGGAGAGCAGTAAGACTGATAAGGATGTAACATGTTACAGCAGACTGAAATTACTCAAATTACTTCTTTGAGGGAGGGGGAAAAAAAAGGAGCTATTAAGCAGTCTTCAAATACAGAGAACAATGAAAGAAAAGCATAAATTGTTTGCCTTGTCCACTAAAGATCAGAATAAAAGGACTGGCAGAAAGATTAAGATAAGAGGCCAAACAAGAAAAAAGAAAGATATTTCAACATATTTTGGGAAGTGCAGAATCACTTAGAGATTTCCAGCAAGCATATCATTCAAGCATTTGTCAGACACAGCTTAAAAATAGCCAATCTTGTCTTGAAATACAAGAAATCACTGGGTAATACTCAGCATTCTACTTAACCTGTACTAAGAAGCTATCTCTGGGACAAGGCTGAAGTACAGTAAGAAACAACCCACTGAGCATTTTTATGGTCAAACACAAAGTAGGGGCTTTGGGGTTTCAGCAAGGCAATAAACATCTACACTTGCCCACCATGAGGACACAGTAATGGGTTCAAAATATCAGAAGCATTTGCCCCAACGGCACTAAATAGCTCAACTGAAGTGATGTAAGCTGCAAGTAGGTTGCAAAAGCTGATTATTTACGTTCCTTGAAATCCTTGTAAGAGCTCAACAAGTAAGATTCACAGCTATCAGGTAACCAATACAGCTGTTGCCATCAACACAAATTATGAAGCCCAGGGATGTACCTACAGAGGACAGTTTGCCACTTCCTGAATGACTGACTCACCGGCTACAAGGATGCCCATACTAATTCCATTCTGCCCAAGTATAGAAGCAGTCTGACTAAACCTTACCAACAGTTCTAGAAACAGAGCTGTTCCATTAACAAAAAAAAAATTAAAAAATTTAGGAATAAAGGAGTACTTAAACATAGGCCCAAGCTAGGTGATGAAAAAACTCTCCCTCCAAAATTTAAAAGCTAATTCTGATGAGACAGGACCAGTTTCAGCACAAACTCCTCTCCTGTGCCTGCTGTAATTATCCTCACAAGCTTCTGCCCATATCGTAACAAGTGAAACTGTATTGCTTCTGACATCGGTATACTGAGATGCTGAGAGGAGTTAACTTTCAATGCTGTAATTGTGAAAACTAAGTGAATTATTTGGGAGATGCAGACTTTCCAGATAGACTCAAGGAGGACTCCAAGAGATTTGATCTCACCAATTTACTGCAGAATGTGTCTCTTACCACAGAATTCAGTGACTTGAAAATATGCATTACTTGAACCCAAAACGACTTCATCTGCTGCAAAACAGGAGGTGAAGATCATTGAGTAGTACTAGAAGAATCAACGTGAGAAAAACTCTGATAAAACACTCTAAAAATTTCCATTTCAGGCTTAGCTCATGCTGCCTTTATCATTTTTTAAGATCTTTTAAAATACTTACATTTATCAGACCGATTACATGTGCTACAAATCACCTGCTGTGCCACTTAGATCCTAACAAGTCTATGAGTCCGGCTGGGATTCACCGCAGGGTGCTGAGGGAGCTGGCGCAAGAGCTGGCTAAGCTGCTCCCCACCGGTCCTGGCTAACCGTGGAGGTCCCAGATGACTGGAAGTTGGCCAATGCGACACCCATCCACAAGAAGGGCTGGAAGGAGGATCTGGAAAAACTATAGGCCTGTCAGCCTGACCTCGGTGCCTGGCAAGGTTATGGAGCAGATCATCCTGAGTGCCATCAAGCAGCATGTAAAAGACAACCAGGGGTTCAGGTCCAGCCAACATGGGTTTAGGAAGGGAAAGTCCTGCCTAACCAATCTGATCTCATTCTATGACTGGGTGACCCTCCTGGCAGACAAGGGGAAGGCTGTGGATGTGGTCTGCCTAGACTTCAGCAAAGTCTTTGACACAGTTTCCCACGGCATCCTCCTGGAAAATCTGGCCGCCTATGACTTGGACAGGTGCACCCTTCGCTGGGTTAAAAACTGGCTGGATGACGAGGCACAGAGAGTGGTTGTGAATGGTGCTGCATCCAGTTGGTGTCCGGTGACCAGTGGTGTCCCCCGGGGATCAGTACTGGGCCCAGTTGTATTCAACATCTTTATTGACAACTTGGATAAGGGGATCGAGTCTACTGTTAGTAAATTGCGTATGACACCAAGTTGGGGGGGAGTGTTAATCTGCTGGAGGGTAGGAAGATGCTGTAGAGGGACCTGGACAGGCTGGGTCAATGGGCTGAGGCCAATGGTATGAGGTTCAACAAGGCCAAGTGAAGAGTCTTACACTTTGGCCACAGTAACCCCATGCAGCGCTACAGACTGGGAGATGAGTGACTGGAGAGCAGACTGGCAGAGAGGGATCTGGGAGTTGGTTGACAACTGGCTGAACATGAGCCAGCAGTGCGCCCAGGTGGCACAGAAGGCCAATGGCATCTTGGCTTGTATCAGGAATAGTGTGGCCAGCAGGACTAGGGATGTAATTCTCCCTCTGTCCTCAGCACTGGTGAGGCCTTACCTCAAGTACTGTGTGCAGTTCTGGACCTCTCACTTCAAGAAAGATATTGAGGTGCTGGAGCAGGTTCAGAGGAGAACGACGAGACTGGTGAAGGGACTGGAGGGAAAGTCTTGAGGAGAGGCTGAAGGAGCTGGAGTTGTTCAGCCTGAAGAAGAGGAGACTCAGGGGGGACCTTAATCACTCTCTACAATTACCTGAAAGGAAGCTGTAGTCAGGTGAGAGCCAGGCTCTTCTCCCAGGCAACTAGTGACAGGATGAGAGGGCATGGCCTGAAGCTGCACCAGGGGAGGTTTAGGTTGGATATTAGGAAGCACTTCCTCACGGAAAGGGCGACTGGACACTGAAATGGACTGCCCAGGGAGGTGGTGGAGTCGCCATCCCTAGAGGTGTTTAAGGAAAGACTGGATATGGCACTTAGTGACATGGTCTAGCTGATGTCGTGGTGTTAGGTCACAGGCTAGACTTGATGATTTCAGAGGTCTATTCCAGCCTCAATAATTCTGTGATTCCTCAAAACCCACCAAAGAACCTAAAGTGAGCTTCATTTCAGTGTTTTAGTTACATTTAGCAAAGCAAGACCCAAGTTTCTTAAGGCTAAAGAAGGCTGAGATAGATACTCAAAGCACACCAGATAAAACTAAGTTCCTAAAACATCAGGAAACAACTCCCCTTTCAGCTGAGACTACACAACATTGCTCAGACAGCTCAGAACAACAGGGAACAGCAGCACAGAGCTCTTGCAATGTAGGAACAGAAAACTACATTTAAAATTTCATTGAAATATACTGCAACTGCACATTAGAATCCTTTTAACAGATTCACAAAGAACGAGACAGGAGAGTATTATCAATCTGTATAAAAACATAACTTATGCAATCAGCTAGTACTTTTTATAAAGGAAGGCAGAAAACTGAAAGAAAGAGGTAACTGATACTAATGAATCAAACTTAAACATACAAAAAAAAAAAAAAAATAGAGCTGAAGGTTAAAATCACAAAATTCACAACTCTGATTCAAAAAGGCCCTGGCATATCCCTGGAGGATGAGCACTCTGATCCAGTATCACCCATTACTAGACTCTCATACTCCATCCCAGACATCTTTGATACTTGCCCCAGTCAGAACAGAGAATACAAAGATAACAAAACCTTTCAACTCTAGCAGATCACCTGAGTAAGACAAAATAAGCAAGTAAAATAAAATAAGCAGTCAGAATAAGACATAAAAAAAGAAGGAAAAACAGAATGAATAGCTAGGCAACCAAGATACCAACAAATATTCCAGGAAAGAGCAATGCTACGCAGAAGACAGTATGAGTAAGTCTGGCATCCACTGTACACTTTATTTATATACACTACACCCTTGATGTTAGCAAAAATCCAAGGAGCCAAGCATTTTCTGTCAAGCAACCAAATTCTGACAAGTGATAAAATTCCATGAAAACTAACTGAAAAACTGAAAGAAAACAAAGGACAAAAGAAGACACCAGAACTAAAGCTCCAGCCAAGTAAAACCTAGGTTAGAAGGCAGGCTACAAAGTTGACTGGTTGAATGCTACAGTAACAGTTTGGCTTCTTCCATCTGCTATATTCTCTTGCTGATCCTCCTTCACTTACAGAAAAATGGGAAATCAGGATCTCAATTCCAGTGACCGCAGGACTGATTTAGCTACAGATATTGATGATAACACTGTAATACCAAGTTAATCCATCCTTTCAGTAAAATAATTCCATTATAATTCACAAAAATAAAATTTGAGCTTTCTTAACTGTTTCTTTAGAGTAGATACTAGCACACAGCTATGCTCACATTAACACTGCCCAAGGCAAGAGGCTGGACTAAAAGAACATACTTATATGGACAGATCCAGCTTATTCTATATAGACCTAAGACAAAGCAGCTCTGGGTAGGTGCCCGTAGTATGTTCTGTGATTTTAACTATTAAAGTAACAATTCAGTTTACATACTGAAAAAAAAAAAANNNNTGAAAAAAAAAAAAAAAAAAAATATATAGTCACTATATTTCACAGAATATTCATATTCCATGGCAGTTATGTTTTCTTAACCAGGACTGCAAATATTCTCTTGCAGCAAGATTTCAGTTCTACATATCCTTGTGGTAACAGAGACCTGAAATTTGTCAATAAATGCAGTAGTGTTCCATGTAAATGTTTATGTAGCCAATGAAAAAAAAAGGCAGATTTTTTGATGAAAAACACAACAGTGTAACTTACACTTGAACTCTTCACACTGTCTAAAAGGTGAAGACCAAAATAGCTTAGAAGGAGTTCCATACAACATTTAAACTCACAAACAGGGAGTTAAACAGGCAATTGTGAACTAAAGTTGCCATAATGAAAAACAGGATTGAGTTTCTAATAAATTGTTTCAGAATACCTATATGGGCTTTTCATAATACCCCCATCACCAAGGTGGCAATCTAAGAAGGTTAGAATTATTTTTCCCTGAACTTAAGAGACCTGAAACATAAATAATTCATATGCAACAGTAATGTTTCTTCTACAGCAAGTTAATAAATAGCAGAGGTGATGTTTAATCAGTAGCTTTTGTTAAGAGAGCAGTCAGTCATTTCTCTGGAAAACAAAAAGAACTATTTCAAAAGCTGCCTGCCATTTTCCCATATAACAGCCTTCAAGAGAACACAGCTAACTGGGGGGAAATGCAAAAGGGTATAAGGATAAGATTAGTAGCTCTGTTAACCACCATTAAGTTCCCCTTCAAGGATAGATTTAGAAGCTTCAAACTACAAATGTTAATTAGCTGTGTCCTACACAGGGTTTATGTATAACATTGTTGCAATGTATCAAAGCATTTCAGTTTTATCAGGAAGTTCATACAGATAAACTACAGTTCAGATGCCCAGATGGCCACAGCTAAATCATTTTAACCCTCCAAAACTCACAGTTAAGCTTCAGTTACAGAAACAAATCCAAAGAAACCTAAGCACACACACATGCAAAAACATTGCCACCCCCATAAAATCCAACTTTTTGTCTCAGTTCGGCTCCTTATCTTTAATACTGCACAACTTATTAAAGAATTCCCTTGTTTCTAGCCTTCTGCATCATCCACACAGCACAGCTAAGAGTAACTGTATTCTAGAAAAACCCATTCACAGTTGCTTGAAACCATTATATGACTTTAGAAAGTAAAATGTATAACCTCTTACCTGAGCATGAAAATTTGACATAGTCGTTGTCTCTATATCTTTCTTTCCCAAAATCTCCATTTTCACTGGTGAATTGGGAAAATTAAATGAAAAGTAGTCTAAAAAGTCAGGTAAATAAGTAGCTGCCCCATGAACAATACCCATTACATAGTAAGCTGCACAGTTTTCATTTTCACTAAAAACCAGACCCACAAACTCTTCTGCAAATCTCTCCATCTCCACAGGAGATAAGTGGGAGAGTTCATTACTGTAGGCATGGATAACTGATGCACCTCCGTTAGGCTGGTGCTCAATATGAATCAGCTGTTTGAACTCCAATGTGTCCAACCTTTTGAGTTTATTTTGAACCCGTGGCTCCTTTAACGAGACAAATGGAAACTCACTGTTCTCTGGTATCTTGGACTCACAGTCCTTCTTGGGATCCATATTTTTCCCATTGAAATCCTTAAGATGATCATCTATGATGCCTTTGGCTTCCTGATCCTCAATATCAGAAACCAATCCTGAGCAGATGGTCTGAATGGATTTGCTGTACATTTTTGGACGCTTCCTCTTCTCATTCTCTTTATGTTTCTTTTTCTTTTTCTTCTTAACTTTTTTGATCTGTAGGTCTTCTGCATTGGTTTTTGGTTTCTCCTTCCCACCTGTTGAGAGGTAAAATAGATCTCTTAAGTACCTTCATATACAAAAAACAGGTATTTAAAGATCAGGATTCAAACTTACCAAAACCCTCACTGTGACACACACAGACCAGAGACTGATACCAAGGGTCATAATGTGTATCTTACTGAAAATGAGCAGTAAAAGACACCTGCCATGTTCACACTGTGACTCACAAATAAGCTATGGGGGGAGGAAATCACAAAAAAACACAACTATCCCAAGGCTGCTTTCATGATAAGTCACAATCCTTAATCATGAAATAACTGCTGATGGTCAGTTAAAGGGTATCAGAAAGCTCAGAGACACAATACGAGAGCTGTCAACAAACATCACCAAACAAGGGGTTTAACAGCCCATGAGTACCAACCATCAGCAGCAAGCTGTTCCACTGCCAGAACCTACCTTGTCAGATGGCTTTACATGGTCATTCTTCTGCAATTAAACGAGTTTTATGGAAATATCTAAGAACTGAGCCCATATTTCTTAAAAAAAAAAAATAATTTAAGCAAGACCAACAAAACCTCAAACTAAAAACAAACAAACAAGATCAAGAGAAACAAACAAAAACCCAAACCACCAAAATCCAAAACCTCATGAAATAGAAACTAGCTTCAAGTTTAGAAAATATGCAAGTTGAGCTGAAAAGAAACTGTAACAGCCAAAAGCCAAAAAGTATTCATTTGGGGATAATGTCTTCAAGCGATTCCCAAGGTAAACATTCTCCCTTGCTCTAAAGTGTTTTTCTCCAACTGCTTTGGGAGTTGTTTTTGAAGCTAACACACACAGTAGCCAAAAACCCGTGCCATTACACCGCCCTAAAGTCTTGCTGTTGAAATAATTTCAGGACTTGATAAACCAAGTTAGTGGGCATGTTACAGCACAAAATTATATTCACAACAAGAGATTCAAGATTACCAGGTTCAGACACAAAAGGTTACAAGTTCAGTCTTAAAATGAAACACACAATTTCCAAGACATCTCAGAAAGGTTGGACACTCTACTACTGTACTGTAGTAGACTATATTAAGCTTGCAATCTGCAGCCCAAGTAATTCACAAGAGTTCTTTAAAAAAAAGAAAAGAAAAGATCCCAACTGCTGGTGCATGGAATCACACATTCTTGCTGATAATTAAGAGGTTTGGACATGGGAGTTGAAGATACTGGAAAGGAGAACAAGCAATTAAAACACTTGCCCTTTAGCCTCCGGAGGTTTGTAACAGCAGTACACACCTCTGGGATTGCTGCAGTGGAGGCAGGCAGTAGTTATCTCTCTCACTTCTATTTCCTCATCTTGTAGCAGGGAAGAAGTGCCCTGAGGTCACTCATTTCTTAATTTGCCCAAACAAGGAAGGGTACTCTAGGATTTAACCTAATCCACATAGCTAAGAACTGCAAAGACTCTCTTCACTCTATCAGATTTAACATAGCATACTCTGTGAGCACCATTTCACTTTTAGCTAACTAAGTTCAACTGACTAAAGGCACAGTATCCTCATGAAAACCTGCCCTTTCATTAGGCTGAATTTTTCCCTCCTCCTGACTGCAGGAATACCCAGCTGGAGAGCATCAAGGAGTCTACAGGTACTTTAAACTCTTAAAAATGCTTTCACTTACCATTTTAAGATTGTTTCACTCTAAACAGGAAAATTCATTGCTGTAGTGAAGGATATCATACAGACAAACATCTCCAGATATTATATTAGTTTGAATATAGAAAATATGGAATATAGCACTGAATGCTGCAGCAAGGTGAGGCAGGGGAAGCAGGGGTTACCTGTCAACTTCACTTGTTCTTAAATGGATCTCAGATTTTTGTAGGGACTAGTCACTCAGATCTGGGACTTCATGTACAGCGGGGACAGGATGGAAATTTATATTCAGTGTGGTACAATCAGAACTAATATAACTGACAATAAATACAACTTCTAAGTTTAAAGCAAGAAGCTATTTGCTATGGCAAGTGCCAAATCGTGTTCTCATACTTTGGCATGTCTATACTCACCAAAATAACATTAAGACTGAAGACCAGTATCTATATGTGCTTGCTGAACATACAGCTATTAAATTATATTTCATTATTGCTAGTTGAAATGTACTTACATAAAAGATGAGTATGAATCTTTATTTGTGCAAAACTACTGCAAAAATTGTTGGCTCCATTTCTACAATACAAGAAGGAAGATTATCTGATTTTCCTTCTCAATCTGTCCTATTCTCTGTCTCTGATTCTATCTTCCAAGAAGCTTTACTGACTAACAATCAGTTTCATTCTGTGACTCCTGTTGTATGTGGTGGCTGTTATTTTAATTCATCACTTAATGTATTTCATAGATGCAGCTATGCAAAACAAACCCCAAACTAACAAAAAAACAAACCCAAAAAACCTGCCACTTTTAAGGTTACAAAACTATTCAACTACAAAACAGGCTTCCTAGAGAGGTGCTCTATGCCCCAATCCTGTCAGTGGATTTAGACAATGCTCTTAACATGCTTTAACTTTTGGTCAGGCAATTGGACTAGATGATGTTGTAGGTCCCTTCCTAGAAACAGTCTATTCTATTCTAATCATCAGTAAACAGCACTCAAAAGAGCAAGACCGTGGTCTCAAAAGCAGTTGTGCTTTTAAGACAAAACAACAACAAAAAAACCTTAGTGTGACATACACAATTAAAATCAGATAGATGGAATGTAAATCAGTGTCAAATTATGCAAAGTTCACATGAACACTTTCAAAAACCTTTGCACACAATCAGTTGTAAAAATGTTTTAGTTAACTTGGTATAAGTCTACGTAAGTACTCAAAATCTTCTTAAGAAGGATTACACTGAGACATTTTTAAAGTGAAGAACATTATCACTCTCTGTGTTTTCACACTATGAAGCCTTCACAAGTGCAAAAATTCTTTAACCACAGGATAAAAATAATTTTTTTTTTCCTGGTATCCACAGTCCTTCTAGCTTGAAAAGAAATTTTCTGCTCAGCTTTAAATATTTCAATAATATAGATGTTTTTACCTTTGACCATAGACTGCAAAAGTTATGGCATTTACATATGTATCAAGTTTTAAAGCTCATCAGTACAGGCTTTCCCAAACCAGGAGAGCTTGCAAAAACATTGCACACAATTTGTAATCAAACACACATTTGTTAACAGCCTCTCATCTCTGAGCATAACTTCCTTCTCTTCCACAGAACTTTGAATCTCTGTATACCAAAAAGGATAGAACTGAGGCCATTTTTAATTCTGAAACACCTGGAAACCAAGACAGTAACAGTTACTGAAGGAACAAAAGGGCATATAACAAAAAAACACCAGAAGTTCTATGATATTAAGTAGCACAGACCCCTGAACTGCTATTTGCAACTAGGAAGAGAGAGAAAAATCAAAATGGAGAGTGTCTGTCCTTGTGAGACAAAAATATCAATTCCTTCAAGGGTCTGAACTACTGATGCCAGTGGAGAGGTAAAGAAGTTTTAAAAACATGCAAGTCACAAGAACAGGGGTTCAAAAATGGGATTTTTTCAAAACATTATTAAAGATTTAGAAAAACCAATTACATACTAACAAGAGTACAACTTGGTTCTCTAAAAGCATTTCAAGTGGAAATTGAAAAATAAGATGACTTCAAAATCCAATTAGTTGTTTTAAGCCTTTTTCAAATTCACAATACACAAAAATTCTGTCAAGAAACTCTACTTCATTTTCACACTGGCAGCAAATGATGTGCTTAGGAAAAATTATTTTTAGATACTTCAGACACCATATTTTGTAGAGAAAACTGTGCTGGAATATTAAATTGAAGACTGGAAAAAATGTTAAATTCATAGTTTTTGTCCAGCCTCCAAATGTGGCTATACGACGTAGCTGAGCAATCTAAGAGCTCGTTGCCACAAATGGGTAGAGTCCAAGTCTCCTCTGCCACAGCTCCTGGCACACAGTCCTACACCACTCCTGCTACTGAATGATGCTCATCTGACTGCACAGTAACTCTTCATGGCTCAGCAGGAAACTATTCACTTTGTTCCTAGATTAGTGAACAGAACTGGTTCACAGCATTGTCAGACAGGAACTAGAGCATGGAGACCACCGACAGCAGGCAGTGAGGAGCAGCAGATCCCACCCCTCATCAGTGCCAGCAAACCACTTGATCTGCTTGGCTACACCGCCCACCACACCCTCATCTCTGTGCACCCCGTGCACCCAACAAGGTTTGCTTTTTAAGGGTAAAAAAAAAAAAAATCCCTCTGCCATACACAACACTACCTTAACACATACATGAGATAGGACCAATTTCCTAGCAAATCTTCATAGAAAGTTTCCTAATCCAGAAGTTGAACTTTAACACTAGTTCTACAATTTACTTTTCTAAAGGCACTATTCTGTAGCATGGATCAGGCTACTATTTCTTACCTGTTGCTGTACAGGGCTTGTCCCCAGTACTGCTTTGACAACATATGCCCAACTTTAGAGTATTTATGTTCAATTATTTTAGCATACAGCCAAAGTTTTCCTAAGGAATACAAACACTGAATGGAAAACTGATTTCTAGAAGTAGTGTTTCTCAGCAAAGCTTGAATAGAATGTCACAGAACAAGGAGATGGCACATTTCTAGCCTAAAGCTTCTGCTCTGCTGAATCGCAAAGATTCACTCTGAAGTAGGTGTTTAAAGCTGCTCAGAAGTTGCTAAGACTTCAACAGCAGAAGGAATTAGCTTGCTGAAATACAGGGATTGCTATGAGCAATGCTCAGTAAAGTACCTTCCTCTCATTTTTCATAAGCTGTAGAGGGGAGCGGAAACACATTCAATCACTTCTCTGCTCCATGTATCAAAGTACTTTAAAGCAAAATGTGCTGCTCCTTCCAAAACCTATAATGCTGCTTTGACACTTGGTAAGGGACACCAAAAAAGAGCAGTTGCTTTCAGTGTCTCCCTAGGGTAATCAAGGAGCCTCATAGGAGAAAAACAGAATTTGGTGAAAACATAAGCAGGCAATCCAAAAGGCTAAACAGAAATCCAAACACCGTAAGATCGAGATATCCAACCCAGCTTTGTTCTAAGGGAGATCTGGCAGCAGCAGTGCAGTGCTTGGTGCAGGCTAACTCATTCCCCCTCTCAAGCAGTAGCTACTGAGGCATGCACTCAAACCAAATCCTTCAAGGCAGGTGTTCCAGGGAGCCTTCACCAGCAATCACAGCAAAGGCATGTACATACACACACATACAGCCCCTGGAATCTAATTGCAGCCAAGAATAACCATTTTGAAGCACATGGCATCTTCTGCCTCTATGTGTTCTGAGATACTTTTAGACAAGCGCAGCTCCAAAAACACCTATAAACAAAGAAGTTTTTCTACTGCATGACTCAGAAATACAAGTCATAAGTAAGAATTTTCACTTGTATTAAAATGTCTTCTAGTTAAGGTGAGTCAGAGAACTGCTCTGGGATTTCAAGAACACAGAACAACAGGGGCTGGGAAGGGTGGGAAAAAAACACACTCAGCACCCATAGATATTTACAGGAACTTTCCTCTTGATCCGATGTTAAAAAGCAGACTGAGCTCACACTTTGTTAGAGTGTAAAAGACCAAAGAACAGCAAAATTTTAATTTGCTTCTGCTCTTATTTGGCTAGCAGTATCTGTACAAGGATTGAGTTCTAAAACTATAAAATTCTTATTTTTAAAGAAATGAGAAGAATGAAAATCTGTGTTCATGTATGCACATACTCAGCAATAACAGAACTGCCTCTAAAATTTTAACCACCTTCTAGGAAAGTCAGGCCCTACGTACCGCAAATCCTTCAGTCGCTGTACACATCTACACCATAGATCACACCTTGAAAGATCCACCTATTAGCACAGGACCTATTACTAAGGACTGAGATTCAGAACTGTTCAAATTTTATGCAAATAAGTCAATGCTCTGCAATTACTAAATGATATGTACTTGCAATTTAAATTGATGCTAGACAGCCTGAGCTCTGTTAACTACAGTTTCCTTCCAAGTGTGAGTTTTTTCCTAAGAAGAAAACTCAGAAACTACCTGAAGCTTGTTTTGTGTTTCATTCAATACATCATTTGATCTGAAATTTTACATAAGCAGAGGCCACAAAGCTTTTACTTCATTCAGTTGTTCCAACGAGAGCAGCATTTCTCAACTTTGAGGTCACAGTCCCCCAAGTTATTAGGGAGGGGACTTTAGAAGTTTAAAAAACCCTATTAATTAATAACAACACTAAACTATTCTTTTCCCACTGTTTTCTAGCTGACAGCTAGTAGCAGGAAGGGACAAACATTTAACTGCAGCCAGTAATTAAAGTCAGTTTTCACTTCCTCACTTTAGGAGGACTCAGTCACCAAAATTTAAGAGCTGAGCAGCACTTGGTGGGGTGTAAGAGCACACAGGAAAGAACATCACTGCAGAAGGGTCTAAACAGGGACCACATTTCATAGATTTCTCAACTTAACAGAAGGACTGGAACAGAGCATTTTACTCCTCGTTCCATGGCACACAAGAAGTACCAGCAGTACCAATCTGCAGCAGAATCAGCTGCAGGTACACTACTTATTCTGCAGGGAGAGATCAGCCCAGCTACTCTTGTCATCAGCTACAAAATGTTAATTAAGTCTTTAGCTTGGTCCTGTACCAAATTATCCCCTACTGCAGTACTGCGAGACGTTCTGCCTAGTACCCTCCAGCAAGGGGACAGGCAAGAAGTAACCTCCAGCTAATGATCTTCATTTTCTTCCCCTAGTCCCATATGGCCAGACACAATTCAAGCATTTTCTAACATTCTCACTGCAATTCAGACTAAAGCTACTGATGTGTTAGAAATTCGTGATGACTCATCTCTGCTACAGCTCTTCAGGCTGAGTCTTTAAATAGTCAACCCAGAAATGCCAGTTCAAACCGCACAAGTGTCCCCTTGGATCTCCCAGTGAGTTCATAACCACAAATGACTGAAAAATAGCTTAGAACAGAAGCAGCCAAGATGCCATTCATCAACCAGTAAATAGATAAAATATGCAGCTGTAGAGAGTACTTGGAGGTACTGGCCCTTAAGAGTAGCAGAAAACAGAAAAGCCACCCAGCACAAGAAAAGCCATGAGAATCCTTTTAGATCCTAAAACACCCTAAGTTTGTACCAGCCAGATAGCCAACAGAATTTTATATTTTGAATTTAAAATGATAATCATGTATTATAAATTTGATTTTATATATTTTTCAATAAATTTTATGTAATAATTTGATGGGTTAATGAAAAACATATGACAAAGTAGTTCAAAAGGATTAGAACAACTGACTTCCTAATAGAGTTAAAACATGCAGAGGGAATTCTGAGCAGATTTAAAATGCACACTCACTCTGCAAATAAGGCAAATGAGCAGGATCAACTGCTGACAGGTTGAAAAGCTAATAGACCATGTGCTGAAAACAAACATGACTTCAAGGTATCTGAGTACACAGCCCAGGAAACAAACTAAACAGCAGGAGTACAATTGAGAACTGACAGCTATCTTGTTCTGTTTATAGGTTTGAAAGTTTGACTATTAAACATCAGAAGACTCAAGCCTAAAATGCATCAAATAATCCCATTTTATGTTGTCTCACCCTCAACCGCCCTGAGAACAGCTATTCAGGATTTTCAGAAAGTGACACTTAGAGGCATACAAACAGGAGATGAGATAAAAGTTGCTACAAGGATTTATGTTAACTTCTACCATGTTTAGCTCAGTAACGTAACTGTCTCTTACCCTCCAGAGCCACACAGGAAGATCCCAATATGCTTCCTTCTACACCCTTTCCAACACTACACTTATCATGAAAGCTTCAATGGGATGTTGTTAAGCAGAGATTTATAAAACGATGAATGAAAAATATGAAGTTCTAACATATCTTCAGTTAATTTTTCTACAACAAACAATCCAAAACTACGAAGTCTGCAGTCTTTTGAGTTTGGTTACCTGAGTTACCACATTAAATATATACACACGGAATTACAGATTAACTATTTTATGTAATTTACAAAAGTATTTTAAAAAGCAGCAACCTATTATTCCTTCCATACTTCTAAATTTCTACTCTCCAAATAGGTCAACATCCTAAGTAAAAATCATAACAGAAATTCCACCTAGACTGAAAGCAAGGATAGAAACTTGGTGGAGGGGGAAGGTGTAACAGAAGATTTATGTTCTAAATTATAGGTCTACATATGAGAAAGAGAATCATATAGGACACAATTTTTGTACAGTTCCACATGTCTGGATCTTAAAATACACTATGAGGTAAAGAAGTGCTGATTTAATCATCTTAAATCAATGAAACTTTCCACTTCAAGCAGCAAAGGCAGCAAACACCCTACCAGTATTTTTCACCAGGCTACAGAAGAACTTTAAAGACAGAGTAACCCATATAGAAGCAGATCTCTCTTACCTGACCATCACAGTATTTTAATTAATCTGTGGCATCAAAATTAGAACTGAAACTCACATCACATATACAATACAGTGGTGAAAGAAAACTATTGTGTGCACTCAGCCTAACAACTTACCCAAAAGACACTTACTAACAATAAGCTGGAGGTAGAAACACTGTTCTCCAAGGATGAGCTTCTATAAATTTAACAGCCTTGAAATTCTCTCTGAAGTCTTATCTTTGAATTTCTTGTCTTTGAAATAAACTAATTTAAAACCTACAATTATTTCCAGTATCCACAGCCTTCAGATCTATATTTCAGATCCCTCCCAATAAGAAGAAAAAAAAAAAAAAGTCATATGGAAACCTTTTAACCTGCATAGATTTTGCAGGCAGTGGTAGAAAAAGACTTGACTTTCACTTTTTATTGATGCACCAGAACTTTGCTTCAAGGTGGAGACCCCACTTCCAGCAAGACACACTTCAAAGCTATCAGAGCACAGCTCTCGCTCCAGCTGCCACCTGCTCCACCTCAAAGCAGCAGGCACTCAATGTCTCACCCTGCCTGGACAACAGTAGAGACTGCTCCAGTCCAGCACTCTTGGTTGCTTTTTAGATTCTCAAAGATTTGTGTAAGACAAATCTAGTGGATGGGAAAAAACATGCAGCATGGCTCAGTAGTAGGTCTTGCCTTAAATATACCAACTTTATTATTATTTCTGTGCAAAAATATTACTTAAAAAAAAATAAAAGGTTCATTAAAATGTACAACTAAAATGTCATTTCTCCCAAAAGAATGAAAAAGCTTTAGAAAACAATTTGCACTTACAGATGCTACAGATTCTCCCTTCCCTGCATTTTAGCATTCTATAAGCCAAGGCATTTAGTTTCCCAGAAACACACACTAAGAATCTCTCCTACTGTATTTTTAGATTGCTGTGCTCTGATATAAAAATAATAAGAACAATAGAACTGACTTTTTTTTTTTAAGGGAAAAAACAAATGGGACTGTTTATAAAAAAGTCTACTAATCCTTCTTTTTGCAGGACCTCCAGCAATCCTCAGCCACATCACATTGATGTGAATATTTTCTGTACAAAACTTGATTTCTAAAAAGTAACTTTTTTGGAGGCCCACAGAAGACATCCAGAACTGCTGTTCTGAAGAGGTTACAAACCCAGCAGAGAGAATCTGTCTGCTCTAAATAACTGCTCTCCTGACACACTCCCTTCTTTTCCTGAAATGGGAGTCAATTTTGCAGCATCTGGCAAACCAAACATAGGTTCTACAAAACACTTCCCAAAATCTTAAAGAAAACCTAAAACATGGTACCTGATTGATAACATGAGATCTATGAAACAGGGATAAGGCACTTAATGCACTTGTAGCACTGTGCTATGAAAATAACCTATCCTGCTACTCAACTAGCTCAGAACAGCAGAGCAGGTTCTAACCCAGTCCCCATGCACACATTTTATGTTGACTTGAAAATAAAGCACCATTTGAGGCCCAACATCCTCATTAGCTATCATTTACTAAGTCTGTTCAATAACACTTGCTGTCTTTGCAGCTTTCACCTCATCTGATGAATGGCAACAGCAATAGGACATGGAGTTAAAAAAGGCTGGTAGGCAAACAAAACCTGAAGAACCTCACTGTTGAGGCAGTTAAGGGTTGCCCAGCATCTCAACCACCAGCTTCCTTTCATGCTCCACAGACAAGCCACATCTGTTCTTTTCACAGGAAGTCACCAGCTTACACATTCCTCGTGGGCTAAGCTGATACTTTCTGATCTGATCAACACAGGTTTTAAGCTGTCATAGCTGCTAATACAGTTACTTGGAGCTGTGCTCGGAGTACATTACGTGACGGAGTAATTACAGGCTTCCATGCCTCTGACCTTGTATGAACATTTTTAAGATAATGTTTTGGTTTGGGGGTTTCAGGTTTTTTGTTTCTAAATGAAATCCCACATCAGACAAAGTAACAGAAAAACGTATCAGGAACTTGTTCCTAACTTCAAAAGCAAAGTCCAAAAATAAGGGATCAAAAAAAATATATACATTTGGTCTACATAAATAAGCAACATCCTCACAGAAAAACTGATGCAGAATGGTCTAGATAAATGAAGAGTGAGATGGATCAATAACTTGCTTAAATATTGAGTATGATCAGCAGCACGAAGCCCAGCTGGAGGACACTCGCTACTGGAGTAACTCAGACATTGATACCTTGTGCCAATACTGTTCAATACCCTCACTACTGACTGGGATGAGGGGACAGAGCACACCCTCAGCAGGTCTGCACATGCTACAGAACTGGACGGAGTGGCTCATGTACCACAGGGTTGTGCTGCCACTGAGGGGGACCTTGAGAGGCTGTAGAAAGGAGCCAACTCAGTGAACTCCTGAAGTTAACACGGGGATGTGCAAAGCTCTGCACCTGGGAGGAATAACCCCATACACCAGTAGAGGCTGGGGACCAACTGACTGGACAAAAGCCTGACAGAGGAGGACTTGGGGGTCCTGTTGGATGAAAGGTTGACCATAAGCCATCAGTGTGCCTTTGGCAAAGCAGGCCAGCGGCCTCCTGGACAGGATTAGGAAGAGCACTGCCAATAGGTTGAGGGAAATGATTCTTTCCTTCTGCTCACCAGTGGGGAGACACATCTGGAGTATGAGGTTCAGTTCTGAGCTTTCCAGTCCAAGACAGACCTAGGAATACTGGAGCAAGTCCAGCAAAAGGCCCTGAAAACACAGAGCATCACTCACACAAGAAGACACTGAGAACAGTGACTTGTGCAGCGTGGAGAAAAAGCAGAGCAGAAAGACAGATTTTATCAGTGTGCACAAACACCTGATAAGAGGCTGTAAAGATGTAGCCAGGCTCAGAGCACTGAGGTCAGAAGAGACTTCTTGGTATGATTTAGTCCAATCTCCTCCCTGCTCAAGCATGGTCACCTAGAACAGGTTGCCCAGGGCTCTGTCCAGTCAGGTTTTGCAGTCTCTGTAGGCAGCCTGTGCCAGTACTCAACCACCCTCACAGTAAGAATGTTTTTTTCTTATATTCAGACAGTTTCTTATGTTTTAATTTGTGTCATTGCCTCCCATCTTGTCACTGATCACTGCTGAGAAGAGTCCATCCCCATCTTCTTCAGTCCCTTCCCTTCCTTTATATAAATTCATGGGATCTCTCTTCAGCTTCCTCTTCTCCAGGCTGATCAGACCCAGCTGTCTCAGCCTTTCCTCATAAAAAAGATCATAGAATAGAATCACAGAACAGTTTGGGTTGGAAGGGACCTTTAAAGGTCATCTAGTCCAATCACCCTGCAATGAGCAGGGAAGCAGGGACATCTTCAACTAGATCAGGTTGCTCAGAGCCACATCCTTGAATACTCACGGTAGATGGGGCATCTACCACCTCTGTGTAACCTGTGTCAATGTTTCATCACCTTCATTGCAAAAAATTTCTTCCTTATACCTAGCCCGAATCTTTCCTCTTTTAGCTTAAAACCATTACCCCTTATGCTATCACAACAGGTCCTACTAGATGCTCCAGTCCTTTCACCATCTTTGGCTGTGTGATAAGACTCACTCCAGTAAGCTCATACCTTTCTTGTACTGGGGAGCCCAGAACTGGACACAGTTCTTCAGATGCAGCCTCAGCACTGTTGAGTAGAGAAGGATGAACCTCCCTTGACCTGCTGGCAATGCTCATCCTAGCGTAGCCCAGGACACTGTTGGCCTTTTTTTGGCTGTGAAGGTGCACTGCTGGCTCATGGTCAGCTTGTTGCCTGACAGAGCCCCAAGGTCCTTCTCAGCAAAGCTGCCTTCCAGTTGGCCAGCCTCCAGCTGGCCCACTTCCAGGGGGGGGGCATCCACAACCCTTCTGGATCTAGGGGCAGAAGGAGACAGCAGGCTTCTCTGGCCATAGAGAAGAGGCAAAAATAAATTCCTTTTAATCACAGGACAACACTTTTTTACTGCAAGCGTGGTCAAATAATGATACTGGTTGTCCAGAGAAACTGCAGAGCTTCCACCCTTGGAGATAACACAGAATCTGATAGTCCTGGTCAATCTGCTCTAGTTGACCCTACACAGAGCAGCAGTGTTGGACTAGGTCCCTTCCAACCTCAACTACTGTATAATTGTAAGATTCAGTGGAGGTACAAGCAAGTTTAAGAACATGATCTTAATTACATTCCATTACAGTAAATGAAGTTGAAGAAATTAGCCAAAATTAAGACTGCCTGTTGCACATAACTTTAGTATTTGACTAAGTTCCTAAATTTTAAGTCCTTAGTTATTCCATTTAATGCATTTAATGTTAGACATAAAATGCTACATGGATTCATTTTTCTTCTCCACAATATATAAAATTATAACCTTCTTTAGTAACTACAGATATGTAGGCATCACCAATATTATTCCTTGAAATACTAGTTTTTACTACTACTGTATAAGCAACATTGTGGTTACATTTTTAATCTCCAGTTGCTAAAACAGTTGACAAAAAAAATATTAACATTTATAGTTAAGTTTTAATTTGCAACCCTCACACCAAGTAATCAAGGAAAAAGACATTTAAATGAAAAACATAGTATTAAAACTCAGTATCTAATCCAATCACAAAGATTTAAAGCACTTAGAATGAGATACCACTACATACTTTGAACCTACCTTTCTGCAATAATTTGACCTCCCCATTTTCTTTCTTCATTTCATTCATTATTTTGTGCTTCTTCTTCTCTTTTTGCTTCTTTTCCCTTTCTTTAATTTTGTCTTTGATTTGAGCTGAAATGCAAATATTTTACAATTAAGTAGGAATGGAAAACTAATTGTTGCACGCACGTTTCATATTACTCTTATGTAAGCTCTATTAAGAGGATAAAAGGAGGAGTTACAAGGAAATCCCAGTACTTAGAATATGAAAAGCTAATATTTATCTGTTGCATAATCCAACATAAGCTTATTTACCTCAGACAAGTTTTATTTATGTTAGAACTGTATGTAACAACTGAGCATGTTAAGTGTATATAGTTAATTTTTGTTTGCTCTTAGTACCCTCCTACCTATCTGTAGTCAGCTTTCATATCTTGAAATTCAAATTACATACATTAGATAAATTGGGAAAAAGAGTATGGTTTGTATTTTCCTGGGTGCACATATACACTAGAAAACTTCACATAACTATCTTCACATAGGCTAAACTTGAAGGTTCTTGCAAGTAGCTTGGAATAAAGACCTCATTTGTCAGCTGCAAAATCTTTTACATAAATTCACAAGCTACACTACTTCATCAATAGCAGTAAGATGTAACTAATAGAAATACATGAAACTTGCTGTATTTGCACAGCAGATACAATGCACTGGTGCCTCCCTTGCTTACCTACAAATCAGCAATAGCTTACCCAAGCAGTCCCACTATTTAATTTGACACAGCACTTAAATGTTTTTAAATCATTGTCATGCAAAAGCAGAGCCTTCATGCATGCTTTCTACATGGAAAATACTAGACCCAAAGCAATTCATAATTTCAAGTAGTCTTTTCAAGCCGAGGTTAGCTTGACTTTTGAGGCCAAGCATTTAGAGAAGTCACATTTTACTAGGCTTAGATGCACTGCAGCCAGCACTTCATGCCTTATTTCTTGGCCTGAGGCCAAGTACCTGCTCCAGGAGTTTACTGGGCTTTTTAACCTCCACAGGGAAAGAGGAAATCTGATTTCAAGCTTCTACACATAACGTTATGCTTCAGAATGCTTCCTCAGTAATACAGCTAAGAGACAGTCCTGATAATTTATTTATGGTATTTGCATTATAAACCCCACATGGGCAAAGAAATCAAATTACTTTTCCCCAAGCATTCACATAAAATAGAAGTAGATAACTTCACTACTAGCAAATCAGAAATATTCCTCAGAATCAAAAAAAGACTTCAATTCTAGAAGGCAAATATAGTGTCACACAACCAAACTATTTATGAAGCATGTTAATAGTTAAACAAAAGGTGTCCAGGGTTGGTAGCAATCCACAGTAATGAATGCTGCAACAATGACTTCATAGCATTCACATCTTTCCTTTTAGGAGTCTTCTAGTAGGGCTACAGAACTTGAACCCTAGCAGTTGTTAGGAAGAAAAACGTGTTTTGGGAAGAACCTAAAAGAAAATAAAAGAGATGGCAATTGAGATATGTCTGCCGTCTATCCGTAGATCAAGGTAAGCAGCGGGCAGCGAACGGAAGCTATGCTGGCACAAAAATAATAAAGAATAAAGTAGCTGTGCTTCAACTGTCTAGAAATCTTAGTCCTAGGCAACTGAAACAGTCACATCCAAGAACAGTCTCCTAACAGTTCAATGAGGGATGACAAAGCAGATTCATCTGTACAGCAGACCACAGAATCCAAATCAGTTTTCCTAAGCAACACAAACCTGTAATTTCTAGGAATAGGTTAAGCAGACATGGAATTTCCTCTCCAGCCTGCTTCTCCCTCAAAAGAAATCCCCGAATTGTAAATCCCCTGCAACCTGAAGAGCATGAAGTAGGGAATAAATTATACAAGGTGAGCTTAAACAACACTGCAAGCAGACACTCGCTCAGCAAGTGGGCAGTGACACCAGGCACTGAATGTTCAACTCAGCCAGGATTGCAATTATGGAAGATCTAGATTTTCCCTCAACATTTGCACACTGTTAAGAGGCACGCTTGACTTCTGCTATCACTTTGGAATCAAAGAAAGACTGACGAGCATATACAAATGCTGAGCCTTGTTGAAAGGGTACAAGAGAAAGACTGAAAGAATCTTTTATTGCAGGCTCATGAATGGCATCACAGGCCAATGAATATTTCAGTTTTGTCAGAAGCAACAAGTAAGGACAGAGAACAAGCTGAAACCTCTTAAAGAGCCTCTAGTTTATTTTCACGTCTAGAAAGCAATTAGCAGAGTCAATGGTGAAACGTTCCAGACAAAAGAAACAATGGAAGTGTCCTGTGACCTCCTCCAGGGAGAGCCACAAGCAAATCCTACCTGAAGCAACTGCCATGTAAATGCAGCTGGAATTAAACTTAACCATTTCCCTTTCAGAAACCACAGTACTGTAACAAAACCAGTGCACAGCCTGAAGCAAGTACAGAACAGTTGAAAATCCCAATTTAAATGTACAAGTCCTCAGGTTTCCTCCCTCAAAGCCCACAGAATAGATAAGCAATAGATGATAGAGCCCTCCTTAAAAAAAAAGCACTGAAAAATTGAAATAAAGACAATAAATTAATATAGTAAGAAAATAAATCTGTGACAAAATTAGAGTCATTCCATGGATTAACACTTGGGCTTAACTCTCAGTTTAAATGTCTTCAGATTTATGAGTAAAAATAAGTATTTTCTTGTCTGGCTAGCAGAACTCAAAACACAGTTCTCAAGCAGAATTCTGCAGATTATTCTCCTTGGTGGCAGATATTCCATTTCACAGCATTCAATGGGATGCAGAGATAAAAATCAACCAAATTATTTTAAGATTGAGTTTAACAGAAGATCTAATGCAATTTAGCTATGCTGGCTCTGAAAAGTCCATAAATTTAGAAGCATCCAATAGTCATTATAGTCAATAAACATGATTAAAATATGCCTATGGCACAGATACCCAAGGATGGGCAAATGTAATTTTCCAAGTACAGTCTCTGTACTTACTGCTGCCACCATACGATGCTGCCCAATAAAGTTGTGACAGTTCAATACAGGCTAGAGCTCTTTGGAACTTTCCAAAATGCCACAGACCAGTATCTGATTGTCTTCTCTACTATAATGTATCAATCCTCTCCAGGCACACCTAATTTCAGTCCAAATCTCACTTTCTCAACACAGAAATGTGAAAATTTCTCACAAAATCCTGCATTAAAACAAATGCCTCTGACATGAAGTAATGAACAAGTTAAGCGAGGTTAGCAAAGGAAAGCAAGACAAAACTTGTTCTGTTGGACAAGTTAAGAAAACTTGGAACATTCTTGTACAGCTTTTCTGAGGTTTACCAGTAGCAGCAACTACTGATCCAAAACCTTAGGTCTCCATTTGTAGGGCAACAGCATCTCAAAGTAGTGAAAGATAGAGAGATATTTATACTAATATTTCCATGTCCACAGAATATTCTGCAATTAGCTTTCACCAACACCACTCTTAACAGATTACATTTAAGATTAAAAAAAAAANAAAAAAAAAAAAATACAAGAAGGCTTGAGCTACTTGAGGAAATTGAATGAAATGAGTCCCCAGGGAAATAACATAATCCAAATGGTCAGTGATCAGGACTAGAGAACATCAAGTACCAACAGCTATTACCTCCATATGTCAAAGCACTGCAATTGCCACTGGAATAGTTTCAATTTTCACAATGATAAAAAACCACAGCTTCAGGAAAACAGTTAACAAATTTAAGTTTCATACGCTAGTTAGAAGATAATTTCAGTCCAAAGTAAGGTGAAGGGGTAATTTAACTCAAACAGAGAAGACATTCCTTCTAAAGAACCAACGTATATAGACATATCTGTGACTAGAAGCTAAACATCCCCAGTCCATAAACGGACATCCCTAGTCTAGAAATGATCATACTACAGTTCCTTTTTTTTTGTAAACAAAGGCACAAGTTAGTCACAGGAACAACTTACCAAATATCCCTGGTCCATTATTGGAACTTTTTCCACAAGAGTGTGGGTATTTTGGTCTGGTTGGTTTGGGTTTGTTTTGGTATGGGAGGAATAGGCACAGCATATGTTCTGCAGAAAGTCACAAAAACACTTACAATAACCCCTTCAAAATTCATCATTATACAATATTTTTATGTGAAGCCACCTAAGCATATTTATATTTTGGTAACTATTCTTTCATAGTAGCAGATATTAAAAATAGAATCCCGACAATATAAACTTCAGTTTTATTTAATCGGAGCTATTTGCGCCCTCCCTTTTAATAAAGTTGCTCTGGTAAAGGATAATCAAAAATTAGTCAAGTATTAAACAAAAGAATTTGTCTAACATTTCATCTTTTGGGGGGTTTTTATTATTTTTATTATTATTGGATCAAAACAGACACCAGAAAAAAAAAAATCCTGTTATGTCTGTTCTACTTGAAAAGGGAGAAAATATAAAATTTTAAAAGATGGTATCCCGATTCTTCCAATAGGAGAAAAAGTCAGTCATGATGCCATGAATCACATCAGAAGTGACAGAAAAGAATTATTAACATCCATACATGATACCAACAAAAAAGGCAATTAAACAACTATCTCTAGGAAAATATCCATTTCTTTACTACATATTTAAATTAACACTTTCTGTTTTATCAGCACATCACTCATATCAAAATCTTTAATCTTAAAAATCATCCAAAACCCTATGCAATTAGAGCACTAGCTCTCAACTGGGCCAGCACACAGCTGGATGACCAACGTCTCTGTTTCTACTCAACATATTGTATGAGACAGTCAACAGCTATTTCTCTTCAGCCTAATATTTACTACTGCAGCAAAACCTTCCTCACGGCATTGAACATCCAAAGAAGTCAGTGGTCCTCCATATATTATCTTATTATTCAACAGATGAATTTTAAGAACACACTCCAAAAAAGCAAATGATATATTCAGGTCTCTCCATATTAATCTGTTATTTCCTACTGTTTTGGGTTTTTTTTAACTACACAAACCCATTACACCTCTACTAAATAAGCCAATGCCATGAGCATACTTTGTGAAAAACAGAGTTCTGCGGGAATAAGTATTCCTGTTTGGAGGAAATAAAGCACCCAAGGAATAAAGAGTTTTCTAGATGTCTCATTCAAGTTTGCAATGTGAGTCTCACCACACAACTCATTCTTTGGTTTCAATGCCATAGAAACAGTATACCCATCTATGAGATGTGGCAACAGCAGTATATTTAAAAAAGCACTATATACAGACAGAAAAAAAATTCACTATGAAGTGTTCCACCTCACCTTCCTAAATGGCATGTGAAGAATGTTTTTCCTTTACAGTGAATCCACGTAATTCACTGAATTAATTTTGAGTGATATGCATACTTCCTCCTCAAATAAAAAGGCTTCTGCCATTTCTGGATGTTGGGTTAAATACATAAAATAAATACAGTACATAGTCCATTTCTAATTTAAGCAGTCATTTACAACTAAAGGCTACAATAAATGTCTCCGGTTTCCTAACTTGGTAGATACCTTCTCATAGAGACTGCAGTGATTTCCTAAGTAATAAATAAAGGAGCAAATTCATAGACCACACCATTCAGATTTCATAAATTTAACCAGATCTTTGCCTCTATTGTAAGCTTTCTACAGACAAAAAGGTAAATCAAGTGCGTAGAGAACAAGTCAAGTGGGAAATGCTCTGTAGTGGATTATGTGCAACTGGGCACTGTCACGTTGTGACATTCACACCCTGAAGCCGATGCAGGAGCTGGAGCAAGTGTGTTTCAGCACTGAGAAGGCGAGCTCTACAGCCTCAGCAGATGCCAAAAGCTGCAGCTGCTTTGCATCAGTTTTCCAGATGGTAACCCACATTAGTAGTCAGTCATAGATTATGTTCAAAGTATTGTGCCTCTCTCTCCTCCCTTTGATTTAAGGGCTGTCACTGAACATAAGGCAAAATATTTACAAACTACTGCTAACGGACACCATCAATACGGTTAACACCAACAGTGCTGTAACTGAAGGGAAGGGGGAGGAGGAGGGGAGTGCAAGAACATCAGTCACCCTATCTTCCATTGGCACTCTCCTCCCTTTATACAAATACCCATAAAAATAAAACCTCAAGAAGCTGTGTTGATCTGGTTATTCAGCCACACAAAGGACGTTTTACACCACTACATTAACGGTTTTGACACCTGCACTTTTATTAAGTAATACAAAGTACACTGGAGAGCAGGCTTCCTGACTTTAGGCCTGACTTCCAAGACCCAAAAAAACCCCAAAACTCTTGATAGCTTTCTCATTCCAATAACCAGGAATATTTGGCTGGCATCCCTTTCAGTAATTAAAAGATTAAAATCCAAGATACGACTAAAGAAAACCCCTTACCAAGCAAGAACATTTCCCTGAGCCCTGCAGTGAATGGGAAGGAAGACAGATCTCTTTCAGATTCAAAACACTTCCAAGAAATTTAAATCTTATCTTTGTAATTCCTCTAACCATTCCACTTCTAAGAGAGATCGTTTACATGCAGAACTGAATGAGCCAAGTTGAAGCTCAAGCACTGGGGAGTTGCATCAGAAATCAGTCGTGGAGAACGTGACAGCTGCAAACAAGGCCTCTACAAGAGGTTTCGGATCTGATGTTTCAGCCTACCAGTCTTGTTTCAACTAAGACAAATTACTGCTCTACAACCAGAACAAGTTTCTGCAGTGCAAATCTCACATGGAGCTGGATTCTGGGATACAGGAGGGGCTTTTGTGTTCTCCAGCTTAGAAAGTGAATGATTTTGAGAAGTCCCTCTTCCTCTTATAAATATACTTAAACCCCTAAACACTTCCTAGGCATTACTGATTACAGTGGGGGTATCTAAACAGAAATATATTAAAGAATTTCAGGCGAGTGTGATGAAGAGGCCTCATAAGCACAAAAATGACTGCTGAATTTAAGGAGTTTGGCAGGGGGAAGGGGGAAGTGAGACAAGCCATACAGTACAACAAAAAGCAAAGGAAATAGAAGTAAACAGAAGAAGGAAATGTTTAGCAGAAGAAAAGAAAGACAACCTAACTGGGAAGACGCATGGTCCCAGCTCTAAAGAAGGGGAAAATCAGAAGATTCAAAACTTTCTCCAACCTACTTCGGTAAGTCAGACTATGAAATGAGCATCCCACCAGATGCAAACTTAATAAGCCAAAAAAGTTCTGAGTTTTAAGCTTTCAAGAAACTGCAGTGTCATGCAACCCAAATCAAGAGTTACCAGAATAAAAGAATCACTGCTAAATGACCACCTGAAATCTAATCTAACTTTCAAAGACAGCAGGAGAAAGGAGGAAAAAGAAGAAAAAAAAGGACTAGAAATGAATACAAGAGCTAAAAGTACCATATTCAGCCTTCTTGCTCATATGGGGAACCCCCATCTGCAAGTTAAAAATACCAGTCTCATTTTGTAATGGCTTGCATACTAAAGTAATCTTATCAGAAAATGGATCATTGCAGGAAAAAAAAAAAAAATGGAGGGAAAGGGAAACTGTACACAGAAATGGCAAGAAAAACAGAAAAGGTGGTTCATGCATGTGGATCATCCCTGACAGCAAGTCCACAGACTAAAACAAAAAACTCACGGCAGGCGTCATCTGATGACATGGGGAGGGCTGAGCTGAGCTTTGCACTGTTAAGAAAACAATTTCAACTATGAACTGCTAGAGCAGAGTATCAACTAAGCAACTGACTGAATCAGTGTAGTCAAACTGGAACAGCAATCATTTCTGTCTACTTTACATCATGTGTTAAAACAAAAATAGTTACACAACTTCTATCAGAATGTACTTGACAAGTGAAATTTAAGCTTAAACAGCCTAAACCTTCTATCTGCAGGATAAACCATGCATATGGCAAAATGTTCTCCCAGTTTCACTGTATGCTAGATCATTATCTCACAAGGGTCCATTCAACTCCATTTAATTGAAACACAAGCTGTAAGGCCTGGTTATGACTCTGCAAGTTAAAGGTCTTCTCAATGAATTAGAAGATCAGAGAAATCTGTAAATGAAGATTTGTTCAAGGAAGAATATACAAAAATTTTGAAGAGCTTTAAATACATCACCCATCTTGGCTATAACCAAGCTTAACATCTTCCTATCACTTAGGAAAGAAAGCTGTTGCAAAACCAGGCTCTCTCCCCTAATAATCACTATTGCAAGCAAAGGACAAACATCAGCTCCTATAATAAGCTTTTTTGAATGGTAGGGGAAACATCTTCTCACGATTTCCTCCTCAGCACTAATATCCCTTATCACCATCACAGTAATTAAACTAGAATCAGGAAAATGCTATTGGTACTACTCAAATACCTACGATGATGATTTTCCAAGTCCAGATCTCACACTCTACATCACTGCACACCAACTCCTTGTATTGTCTTGTCCACCTCACAGTCTCAGCAATCCCATGAGACAAATTTTGCCATTCTTCCCCCAATCCCCCTAGTTTCATTCCTCAGTTTCTCCAATACCAAGGTCCGTACATGCCCTTCCTCTCCTTCACCAGCATGAAGCTTTTTCTCCTAGCATCATAACCGCCATATGTAGCGGAGCACACACACAGCTCATGGATCAGAAAGTGACTCCTCCCAACGCATGGACACCAGCACCTTTACCAGTACAAAGTTCAATTGGGAATTCCACTCCACCCCAGGTACCCACACGCCACGCATTTCCACTTTGGCTGTGAGAGGAGCATGGAGTTTTTCCATCTTCAGAGCCTCAGAACAATCAAGGAAATCTCACCTGTTCCACCCACTTATCTTTTGATACTTTTGCCTTTTTAGAGACTTTGCACCTCATGTGCACAATTCTCTTTCTGGCAAGTACAACACTGATACTGTATCAGTTCTGAATGCTACAAGAGAGAAACAATCAGTACTGTCAGTTCCGTGTTGCTGCTCATTTTCCATAGCACCAATAAGCAAAAAGGTTGTCCAACTGCAGACTCCAGGAAAGGGAGATTGCACTTGCCAAGCATTAGGTTGATTTTTAGGAAGCATTACCAGCAGGACATGTGACAGCTTCTATGAACTCATCTCTTCACACCTGAAGAGGCATATTTTATTCCTACTTTCCACCTATATATTCTGTGTGTGCAAGCTTCTCAGGTTTTTTTATTATACAAAATCCTCTAAAATCATCCTGTTGTCATACCTCTAAGGTGCAAATTCTCCTCCTGTCCTACCCTTCCTTGCCTTTTCTACAGCACTTACATACATATGTCTTTTTCCCCAAAACAAGATTAGAATCACCTCTCTCTTATGCAGTTTCTGCAAGCTATTTCCTCCCTCCTTCATGTCAATATCTCAATTTCATTCCTTCCGCATTCACTCACTCCCTGGTGCAATCAGAGCCCCTACGGTACCTTCTCCTAGTCTATGCCATAGTCTCAGCAATCTCAGTGCACAAGCTCTGCCTTTTCCACCTTTATGTATCGTTCTTACTTTTCTTCTGCAGCTACGATTCTGCATTTCCCCTTCCCCCCCCATCATTCTTTTCTCCCTGCATCATAACTGCATTTCTCCTCTCCTCTCTGAAAAGTAAATTATTCACAAGATTAACAGCACAAACCTGTTCTTTAATCTACAATCAAATACAGAAGCACTTTAAAAAAGCTGGCTGCTGTCAGCAGAAGACCCAGTGAATCCCTTCCTTTCTTACAGCCTTCTCTGCAAGAAACATATGGCTTAAAAAACAAAATTTTTCATTTATACAGAAAACTATACCACATAATTTTAGCTATAGAAACCACTTCCTTTCAACCAAAATCTCAAGATCCAAATGCCAAATAGGAATCATTTGCCTTGGAAAATGCTATTTGTTGCCTGTACTTAGGTTTTAAAAAAATAAATGTAAGGTAAAAAGATCTGTTCTGAGCAAGCTGCAAGTAAAAAGTCAAGTACTCATGTCTGTCAGTATGTAAGTTATAAGAAAACATAATTTCCAGATACAAGGTGCAGAATCTTCTCTTTAAAGACAAGTCACTACTTCCAGGAAGGTTCAATTAATAATTACTCAGCTGGCACCATCAGTGTCGTAATTTCTTTTACCAAGTGCAAAAAACATTTCATTCTGATATTGTTCCCAGAGATTTATTAACACGACTGTGTAACACTGGTAGGGCGCTATGACAATCAGCATGAATATGGTTATTAGTTCCCCAGCTTTGCTAAAAAGACATCGGGTGAGTTTCTTAGCTATCACTGAAGACAAAAAGGCTTCACCAACACCAAACATGTACTGAGTATAATTTCTGAACGCTCTTCCTATGTCTTTTTTTGGAGAGGAACAAGAAAAAAAAAATACTTCAAAGCCCTGAAATGACATACTTAAAAGCCCACTTGTACACCAACAATCAAGATCCCAAGAACAAAGTGGTACAGGCAACATGCTGCCCAAAAGGAACAAGTAATTAAAAAAAAAATACTCAAAGGTGAGTGAATCAGAGACTAAGATACTAATGGAAATTATTGGAAGATACAGTAAGGCAGCCAGACAACATAATCAATAGACAAAAAGGAATGTTGATATTAATAGCTGTTCTCTACAAGCTTGGTTCATCCTGTAAGTACAGGTAAAGACCAAAGTAACCTAAGCCTACATAACAGCTGTAATTTCTTTCCTTTGAAAGAAAGGAAACTCAAACTAGGTAATGGAGCACGTTTCAAGTTTTTCATATTCCAATGTAAATGCAAAAGCATCAATATTTGGTTTAAGGTCACTGGAGACTGGGAAACCATGCACTTGAAATAAAAGCATACATTATTGTATTTTCTGTACCGTCTTCTACTTCCTAAGCATTTAATGTTGATCAGTCAGCAAGAATCTAGCCTAATATCTTGTCTTATGTGGTATGGTCATTTTTTTCCAGCCCCATTAATAAACTAGCCCAGCACTACTCCCCTTCTCCTGAAAGCCTTCGACATTTCTTGGAAGATTTTAGCTCAGTGGTCTTCTAGAAACAGAGCAAACCTGAAGCAGCAACTAAATGTGATTTCAAAAGTCTAAGTGTCTAAATTTTAACTGCCCGCTCTCTAGTACTCAATGACTTAGCCTCTAGAAATTAATATTCTAATAAACGAGATGATTCTGGATTTCATTTAAAAACTGGTGTGGTTTGTAGTATGTGGTCTTCTCTATTTTTTCCTTCAACAGCAATGACAAATTCCATTGTGTTCACAGATCTCTAGTAAATTACCAGGCACCCTTATTTCCCTAATAGGTAAGAAAACCTAAGGCCTATGGCAGCTTCTAGCTGACGCCATCGCTAATTCCACACCCCCTTTTTTGACAGAGTTGACGGCAGACTAAGCCGCCACTGCCTTCTCCACAAACTTACACAACGCCCGCGGTCCCCTACCAGGGTCCGGCAGACAGCGCACAGCCTCGCCAGCCCCAGCTCTGCGGCGGGCAGGCCGGGAGGCTGACAGGTGAGGCCCCCGTGAAGCAGCACTGCCCCGGGGCCAGCGTGCTGAGGCGGGGCGGGGGCAAGCAGCCATTCTAACGGCTCGACCCGAGCATCACAACCATTTCCTGCTTTACGGCAGCTACTGCAGCTCCGAGAACCTTCACGTACAGCACCGTACCCCGTCTGCCCGGCCTGCCCCTTCCCGGTGCCCTCCAGCGCTCACCACCCCCTTGGCACCCCTCCTTCCCGCCCCTCAACCCCACTCGGGCTGCAGGCACCGAGCGATCCCCCGCGGGCCGCGCATAGCCAGCGCCCGCCCTCACCTTTCGGCAGCAACAGCTTCACCTCCCCGTTCTCCTCCCGGCCTGCCGCGCTCAGGCTCCCGCCGCCATCTCCCACCGCTGCAACCAGGGGCAGGGCCCCGTGCTTCCTCCTCTCCTTGTCCCGCTTCTCCTTGGGCCTCTTCGGCTTGGCGCTCCCGCCGCCAGCGCCGGCCGCCCCGCCGCTACCGCAGCCTCCCGCCTCCACGGCCAGGGCCAGGCGGTGCCGGTGCTGCTGGTAGGACGAGGAAGGGGAGGCGGACGACGGCAGCAAAACGGCGGGCGACAGCAGCTTCCGGGGCAGTGGAGAAGGGAAAGCGAAGCCCCCCGCGCTCCCGGAGGGGCCAGACGGCAGTGCAGAGAAGCCCCACGCTGCGGGGCTGCTGTAGCTCGGCAGGACCGCTGGCAGGGGCAGCGGCTGCTTGCCGCTCCCACCGTTGCCGCCACCACCGCCCCCTTCACCGTTGACACGCTTGGTGCCCTTCAGACTCCTCTCATCGGCTCCCTTCATCTTCTTGGCAGCTGGCTGGGACCCACGGGAAACCTTCGCGTCCGGGGCCGGCCTAGCGCCGAACGGCTCCTGCTCGGGCGACGCCGCGCCACGAACAGGGCTCGGCGGCTCCGCCATTTTGGGCTCCTGCTTCTATTTACTCTCGACTCGCCTCAACCGACAGAACCGGGAGGGGCGGGGAGGGTGCCCCCACCTCGCCCAATGGGCAGGGGAAATGTCGGAGAGACAGCGGGATCGACCAATCGCAGGGCGGGAGAGGGGCGGGTTCTCAAGGGATTGGGGGCGGTGGGCTCGGCTGAGTGCGCAGCCGGAGGGTGGGGGTGTTGCTGTCAGGGTGGGTGCAGCTGCTGAGGGCTGGGAGTGGGTCGGCGGCGGCGCTCGGCTCGGCTCGGCTGGACTCGAGGCCGGGCTCAGCCCCGTTCTCGGTCTCCAGCTGCGGCGGGTGTGGCGGGCAGCGGACGCGCCGGGCGGGGGGCAGGGCAGGGCAGGCAGCCGCCCCAGGCGCTGGCGGGCGGGGCCGGGCTGCGGCAGCCGGACGGGAAGGCCTGGCCCTGAGAGGTCGCGTCCCGGGGAGCGGCTTCTCCGGGAGCCGGGTGGTCGGGCTGTGGCGCGTTACGGCGAGGCTCGGAGGTTCTAGCGAGCCGGGAGCTGGTTTTCTTTAACTCTTCGGGTTTTGGGGCTTCCCCGCTGGAGCTGCGAGGACGGCCGCGGGATCCCTGCGCCCCGCCGGCTGTTCCCGAGAAGGGCTTTTCTGTAGACGTAAGGAAAGTGTGGAAAGTCTGGGCCTGCCGGGAGGGAGGCAAAGGTTTGCTGCTATGTCAGATGCTGACCCACCCCATTAGTGGGGTGTCGGTCTGGTCAGCAAGATCTCTGACACCCACCCGCTGTCCTTTCAGTGAAGAGCTTGCGCTGCTGCTGCTTCCTCCACAGCAAAGGCAGCGTGGCCTGTAACGTGGAGTTACTGTCACAAACAGGAGCCCCTCTAGCCGTGCCTTTGGCATCAAGGCTGCAGTAGCTGCTGGTCAGGTACAGGCTGAAATTATCCCAAGACCCAGTATAAGCAGGAAGCCGTCACAGAAATAAACAGGTGAGGCCCTGTGTCCTGGAGTGTTGCATGGCTGGTCTACTCCTGTCAATCGTATCTGCAAGTCTCCTTGTCACCATGGAAAGAACAGAGTAGCTACCACATTAAACTTTCATCTGGCAGGCTGCTGCCAAATCAAATTTCTCTCTCAAGTTTTGTATGTGGTATATTAGCAGACAAACAAGATTTTGAGATAAGATTTTTTTTTTTGCTTCACAAACCACTTTTATTGAGCTGTGACTGATTAGCCTCAGAATAAGCTTGCTCCTAGCACTCTGGCTATCTCCTCTGTTTCATTTTTTTCATATTGTAAACCAGGCTCAATTTGTTTCAATTGTTCATCTCAACAGCAATGAAAAATATTTTTTCTAGATCCAGACAACTCTGCTTAAAGCACTTTTCCACAGATTATTCAAGTTTCACTACTATGAGAGTATATCCTCAAACTGAGTTTCTGCTTATCTTCAGCTCTCTCACTTTATTAATTGCATTGGTAGGTGAGAAAAGCCTATCCATTTCAATTCCTCTAGAATTAAAAATTTTAGTCATCTCATACCACTGTGTCAACCTTGCAGGCTTTATATCCCAGTTCATCTTTCTTCTATGATAGTATTGATACCAAATCAACAGTACATTAAGTTCATCCTGGCCTGCATCAGAAATGGTGTGACCAGCAGGAGTAGGGAGGTGATTGTCCCCCTGTACTCATCACTCATGAGACCACACCCTTGAGCACTGTGTCCAGTTTTGGGCACCACAGAATAAGAGGCCATTGAGGTGCTGGAGCAGGTCCAGAGAAGGGCAACAAGGCTGGTGAGAGGTCTGGAGAATATGTCTTATGAGGAGCGCCTGAGGGAACTGGGACTATTTAGCCTGAAGAGGAGGACGAGAGATGACCTCATTGCCCTCTACAACTATCTAAAAGAAGGTTGTAGTGAGGCTGCTGTTGGTCTCTTCTCCCAAGTAACTAATGACAGGACAAGAGGAAATGGCCTCAAGTTGCACTAGGGGAGGTTTAGATTGGATATTAGAAAGAAATTCTTTAATGAGAGAGTGGTCAGGCACTGGAACAGGCTGTCCAGGGAAGTGGTGGAGTCACCATCCCTGGAATTGTTCAAAAAATGAGTAGATGTGGCANGTCGGTCTGGTCAGCAAGATCTCTGACACCCACCCGCTGTCCTTTCAGTGAAGAGCTTGCGCTGCTGCTGCTTCCTCCACAGCAAAGGCAGCGTGGCCTGTAACGTGGAGTTACTGTCACAAACAGGAGCCCCTCTAGCCGTGCCTTTGGCATCAAGGCTGCAGTAGCTGCTGGTCAGGTACAGGCTGAAATTATCCCAAGACCCAGTATAAGCAGGAAGCCGTCACAGAAATAAACAGGTGAGGCCCTGTGTCCTGGAGTGTTGCATGGCTGGTCTACTCCTGTCAATCGTATCTGCAAGTCTCCTTGTCACCATGGAAAGAACAGAGTAGCTACCACATTAAACTTTCATCTGGCAGGCTGCTGCCAAATCAAATTTCTCTCTCAAGTTTTGTATGTGGTATATTAGCAGACAAACAAGATTTTGAGATAAGATTTTTTTTTTTGCTTCACAAACCACTTTTATTGAGCTGTGACTGATTAGCCTCAGAATAAGCTTGCTCCTAGCACTCTGGCTATCTCCTCTGTTTCATTTTTTTCATATTGTAAACCAGGCTCAATTTGTTTCAATTGTTCATCTCAACAGCAATGAAAAATATTTTTTCTAGATCCAGACAACTCTGCTTAAAGCACTTTTCCACAGATTATTCAAGTTTCACTACTATGAGAGTATATCCTCAAACTGAGTTTCTGCTTATCTTCAGCTCTCTCACTTTATTAATTGCATTGGTAGGTGAGAAAAGCCTATCCATTTCAATTCCTCTAGAATTAAAAATTTTAGTCATCTCATACCACTGTGTCAACCTTGCAGGCTTTATATCCCAGTTCATCTTTCTTCTATGATAGTATTGATACCAAATCAACAGTACATTAAGTTCATCCTGGCCTGCATCAGAAATGGTGTGACCAGCAGGAGTAGGGAGGTGATTGTACCCCTGTACTCATCACTCATGAGACCACACCCTTGAGCACTGTGTCCAGTTTTGGGCACCACAGAATAAGAGGACATTGAGGTGCTGGAGCAGGTCCAGAGAAGGGCAACAAGGCTGGTGAGAGGTCTGGAGAATATGTCTTATGAGGAGCGCCTGAGGGAACTGGGACTATTTAGCCTGAAGAGGAGGACGAGAGATGACCTCATTGCCCTCTACAACTATCTAAAAGGAGGTTGTAGTGAGGCTGCTGTTGGTCTCTTCTCCCAAGTAACTAATGACAGGACAAGAGGAAATGGCCTCAAGTTGCACTAGGGGAGGTTTAGATTGGATATTAGAAAGAAATTCTTTAATGAGAGAGTGGTCAGGCACTGGAACAGGCTGTCCAGGGAAGTGGTGGAGTCACCATCCCTGGAATTGTTCAAAAAATGAGTAGATGTGGCACTTTGGGACAAGGTCTAGGGGTCAGGGAGCTGTTGGATAAAGGTTGGACTTGATGATCCTAGAGGTCTTTTCCGACCTAAATATGATTCTATGATTCATTCAATAAACTTCTACTTCACATAAGCCACAACTATATTTTCGCACTCTCAGTTGTGGGGTCTTTGAAAAACCAAAACTGTTTCCTGAGGGCTTTGATCTTTTGAATGAATGCTAAGGTGTGCTTTCGGTCCAGGAAACTTGACCACAACCTCTGTGAAATGCCAAAGTCACCCAGGAGCACAACATCACTGTGCTCCGTGCAGCAGGTGTAGCAAGATTTACTAGGCTAGTTAGGCTAGATAGCCATATAAATAGCTGAGTATATTCAAAAGTGCACTTACATTAGTGTAGTTAATAAATAAGACAAATCTTTGTGTTTCTGAACTTATTGGACATGCTTGTACCTTTAAAAAATACATTGAATCATAATGCAACATATTAACATGTCAATATATATATGAAGGCAAAACTGGTGGGAGAGGAAGTCATAGCCCAAAACTAGATGTAAACACTGACGTGTAAACTAATGAACTTGCAGCAAACTTTAACAGCTGACGATACACCACTGAACTTCAGTCAGGCTATTGTTTCCTTTGCTTTTTGAAGTAGTATATTGTGCTTGTAAGTGTAAGTCAAGTTTTTATGAGTGAATTCTTTAGAAAATTCACCTGGAGGAGATGACAGAGTACCTGTTAGGTGTGATCGGTGCTTGTTGGAAAGCAGTGTGACTAATGTTTGGAGGTTTTCTGCTGCTATCTCATACCATTTGTCAGCAAGGAAAATTACAGGGCATTTGAAATTCCACAGCCAGCTCCGTGTTTCACATTGCCTGGGCCAGCCTGGCAGGCACGTTCAAGGAGTGGGTGGTGTCCCTGTCACTTGTTCTGCCACTGATCACACAGGTGCCTGAAAGTGCTACACTGTACCCATGGTGAGCACACATTCCAAAATACTGAAACCAAATTTCAGTGTGTCTTCCTTTCTACCTTTTACTTCAATTAAGCCTCTGGGTTCTGGTGCATATATACATACACCGTGGACAGACACTTGTGAGCAAGACACAGACAAAATGAAAAACACCAAAAATGCTTCCGAGTATGAAATGTCTTTGAAAAAAGGGAGTAACTACAAGCGATACACCTTGCATAAAATACAAGTTAGAATCACAGATTTGTTCTGATGTTCACTAGAAACAGCGGAATATATATGCTTGTAATAAAATCATAGAATCAGAGAATGGTTTGGGTTCAAATGGACCTTAAAGATCATCTAGTTCCACCACCCCCTGCTCCTGATGGAGCATCCACAACTTCCCTGGGCATCCTGTTCCAGTGACTTACCACCCTCATGGTGAAGAACTTCCTTACATCTAATCTAGATCTCACCTTCCACAGTTTAAAGCCATTACCCCTTGTCCTATCACTACAAGCCATCATAAAAAGTCCCTCCCCAGCTTTCTTGTAGGTCCCCCTGAGATACTGGAAGACTGCAGTGAGGTCTCCCTGGAGGCTTCTCCAAGCTGAACAACTCCAACTCTCTCAGCCTGTCCTTGTAGGAGAGATGTTCTAGCCCACTGATCATCTTTGTGGCCCTCCTCTGGACCTGCTCCAACAGATCTATGTCCCTCTTGTATGATGCAATCTCAAGAAACACCGTCAAAATCTTTGCTCCCCAAACCAAACTATTATGGAGAAATACAGCAGCGTCTCATGTCATGATTCCAGTCCAGCATGGGGACCGCTCAGAGATTTATGAAGAGGAGCCTTTGTGGGCATCAGTCCCTGGTGGAGTGACTGCAGCACGGTGCAGGATCCATAGACCCAGAGACCAGAGGAGCTTAGCTGGTTTAGTTGAAGACTTTGATTATGGAAATAATATCAATGTGCTTTTCTCTATAATTTTATATGCACTGAGGGAAATCTGTGAAGATTTTCTAGACCACAAAAACCCAAAAGAGGCAAAACCATAACAGTAAAACTGCCAGGCACATACCAGTCCCCTATCCAACACACATTAAGGATAAGCTTACCAGAGTATTGGCCTGCTTATTACAGACATGTTGTCACTTTAATTAGGATAATTATGGAGTGCTGATATAATTGGTTATTAATAAAAATATTTGTTTAAATACCTATCTTGTTTCAGTAACTCAAGAAGCTAAACAAGTTAGTGTATATGCTCACCTAAAACTGTCAAATTTCAGATGTTATGATGAAATAAAAAGCTATATGTAAGTGCAGCAGATTGAGGTACATTGTTTTGGCTTTATACTCTTAGCTGCCTACCGAAGGGATGCTCTGGAACCTTACTCAGGTCTCCAAATAGAAATACAATTTTCAGAAATGTTATTTAATCTCTTTATAGTTTCAACAGTTTGTTCTCCATGTGCTTACTTCCTTGGTTTGGCATCAGTTCAGTTCCTAATTCAAGCATGCAAATAATTGTGCCAAGAGTAAATTGAAAACATTCGATAACACTTAGGCATTTTTATGCTGGTTTTTGTCTGCAAAATTAGCTAAATGTAATGTTTACCGCTATTCATTTTTTCTTACAATTCATTAGAAGTAAATTTACTCACCTGTGGAAATGGAGGTGAGAATTAGTCTTCTTATGTGCACAGAATGTACTTGCCAAGGTAGTTTCATCATGTAAAAATGTGATTTATTTCAGAAAGGCCTCATTTTCCATAGTCAAAGTTTTCAGAACTAGTGGCATGTCCAAATTCTTCTGTAATTACCACCCAAACAACTGAACTAAGTGAGACTGTCAGGACTAACTTGGTCTGTAACTGGGAGCTGTTGACAGTGTGACAAGCCTTGCTGGAGGGGAGGTAAGAATTTCCATCCGCTGTGGTCCTTCATGAGGGACAGTGTCCCCAAGCCTAATCAGCGTGAACGTGCAGCCCAGTGTCTTCTATTAAACAGGTGGCCAAGCCAGCACAAAAAGCCTTTTTTTTCACCAAAGCAGCTGATATCTCTTTTGACCACTCGTGGTAGTGGGTTAGACATTTGGAAGAAGGACAGAGCAGACAACAGGGAAAGTAAAGTTTTGTATTACACTGCTCATCTGCCAACACTTAGTAGAATCTGTAACAACCACAAAAGGGAGTTTACTCTTCAGAGAGGGACCTACAATAATTGCTTAATGTTTTTTCAAATAGCTACATATTGCTGTTGTAACAGCTCTTCAGTCTTTGTAACTTTTTTTTTTTCTTACTTGTGTTTATCATGTGAATGTCTTTGCTTTTGTATTTCTTTTTTGAAGTGTAAAAACAATCAGAGCAATGAAGCAAACTTGGGAAGTATTGATACAATTTCAGCGATATCTTCTTGCAGTTGAAAAGATAGTTTACATTGCTGTTGTCTTCATAGCATCCAAAAAGCTAAGGTTATTTGACAACACCTTAGGATTTCTTAGTACAAAAGGAACATAATTAAAGACTAAAACTTGAGTGTGGAAGCAAGAGGATGCAAGTCAAGCAAACTCTATTTTCTTGCATTTGGTGAGGTGGGGGGAGGTTGATAAAAGTCTTACTGATTTCCTTATTTCAGTAAATATTCATTTAGAAATTAATTTTCTTCAAATGAAGCTGCTGGTTTGTGACTCTGGAGTTTTTACACCATTTTTTCAGTACCATTTGAGATACCTAATTTCTCTTCTGATCTGCACAGGTCTGTACAGGTAATTACACAAGTGGTCATTTTAAAAATTTCCTTTAGAATCCATTACATTTACAGCTGCCTTCACTTAAATTCCTTATGAGTCTGACCCCTCTAAGATTTATTCATCATATCTACATTTTCAAAAATACAACCTTCTGCAGCGTATGTTCCACAGCTGCTAGAGAGAGACTGTGGTTGGCCTCGTCCCTGGTGAACAGGAGGCCACAGGAGAAGGGCTCTGGTGCCTGGAAATGACCAACTTTTCTTCTGCCTGGTGCTCTGGCTGTGGGTCACTCCGAATGTCATGGAGAGAAGGACCTGCAGGTCATCTCCTTTGCTTAAGCAGGCAGAGGAATCAATATTTATTCTCTCTGACAAGAAGTTGCAGTGGCCACATTTCCAGGAATAAATAAATTGAACTGGGCTTAAAATAGCCCCATACTCCATCCTCTCTTTCGTATCAGCTTGGAAATCCTACAGGATCCTTGCAACAGGAGAATCTGGAGGCTTCACAGCTGATGGTGGATCTGGTTTGCTTTTGACTAAGGGTTTAGTTAGTTTAATTTAGTTGGTTAAAGTTTTAACATAACCTCTGTTACAGAAATGCTGAGCAATTCTGTAAATCCTAGTTTTACCAAATGTCCTTATAGCACCATGTCCTCCAATCTAATAATAATATGTTGTTTTAGTGACACAGTGAAAATATCAAGATATTTTTTATAATTAGGATGTATTCACAGATCTTTTTTAAAATGTGAACATTACTGTGGTGGGTTTACCCTGGCTGGGTGCCCGGTGCCCACCCCTAGTCCCTCTATCACTTCCCCCCCCACAACCCAAACCTTCGTCAGCAAGGCAAGCAGGGAGAGAGTAAGATGGAAAAGAAGAAGAACCCGTGGGTTATGATAAGAAGCAGGTTTAATAAACAGCAGAGAAAGCAAGGTCGCGCGCGCGCGAAGCAAAAGCAACAAAGCCGTTACTCTCTACTTCCCATCCGCAGGCGGTGTTGGGCCTGTCCCGGGAAGCAGGGCTCCAGAACGCGTACCGGTTGCTCGGAGGACAAATGTCTTCCCAGGATCCCCCCGTCCTCCTCCCTTTATAGTTGAGCTGACGTCATATGGTATGGAATATCCTATTGGTCAGCTCGGGTCGGCTGTCCGGGTTGTATCCCCTCCCAGATCTTGCCCCCCCACACACACACCCCGTCAAAACAAGGCTGTGTGTTATCAACACCTTCTGGCTTCCAGTACTGCAGCATGAAGGCTGTATGGGGAAAATCAGCTCAGACAGACCCACTACAATTACTTAGATTTTAGTCAAGCTCTTCCCAATCAGTCTGCAGTCATTTATGGTCCCTATTACTTACAGTCAGTTGCATATGGCTACATAACCCACCACCATAACCTACCACCCCTTCCTTAGTCTTCTTCAAACTGCAGATTTTCAAATCTTTGCATGTACAGGGTAAAATTCATGCACACAATGGGACACAGCTCTTCAGTTACCAGTCTCTCTTGTCATATACCCTAACCACCTCTTCATTTGCTCCTAAAGTGCAGTCCCTTCACAAACAATGGGGTGACAAAGTTACAAGTTCATAAAATTAATTTATTTGATACTAAAGGCATTTTCCTACCCCTTCTGACTATTTCTAACTGCTCCTCGGTTATAGCTGAGCTGAATTTGGACTTTGGTGAGTAAAGCAGTGAGGGGATAGCTGCCCCTGAGGAAAACTGATGCTTTAACTGAGTTTGTTTGTGAAAAGGAACATGCTAGAGAGTGAAGAAGAAAAATTATCAAAGTTGTAATCAGGCAGATACTCCTGTTAGAGATAACCAGCTATGTTTGGACTGTAATTTAGGGGTGAAGGAATATCTTCTTATGTGCCTATGTTTTCAGAAGCTATTGTAGCAGCAATAAAGGTGTACAAAGTTCATAGCAGACACTGACTTTTTTGTGTGTAAATTAAGTCCTTTGTTCAACTGTAATACAGACACCACAACAGAACCCTAAACCAGCCCTACCTATAGCTATCATCAGTCAGCATGGATTCGCCAAAGGGAGGTCAGGCTTGACCAGCTTGATAAACTGGAGAGAGTCCAATGAAGAGACATAAAAATGATGAAGGGACTGGAGCATCTCGCCTATAAGGGATGGCTGAGAGAGCTGGGACTGTTCAGCCTGGAGAAGAGAAGACTCAGGGGGATCTCATCAATTTACATAAATACCTGAAGAGAGGGTGCAGAGAAGACGGGTCTGGGCTCTTTCAGTGGTGCCCATGACAGGACCAGAGGCAATGGGCACAAACTGAAACACAGGAGGTTCCGTCTGAACATCAGGAAACTTTTTTACTATGAGAGTGACTGAGCACTGGCACAGGTTTACCAGGGAAGTTGTAGAGTCTCCATCCTTGGAGATAATCAAAAGCCACCAGGCAGGTTCCAGGCAACCTGCTCTAGGTTGCCCTGTTTGAGCAGGGGGATTGGAGCACCTGTCCTCCAGAAGTCCCTGCCAACCTCAGCCACTCTATGATTCTGTAACATATACACAGGTAGTTTGATAGGCAAAAGGATAAGTATCTCTCTGAAAGATGAGAGGTACAGTAATTTGAATTTTTCCAGAATGCATTGTCCAGTCTGAGGAAGTATTTGGATTACATCTCGTATCAAATTCAGAACTGGAGTCTTTGCAGCAGCTGAGGTCATGAGGTTACACGTAACCTCAAGCCCTTTCATGCACTGTGTCATGAACAGAGAAGTAAGAGTTGATCCAACTGCTGTTTGGTTATAAACAACACACAACAAACCTGTTTAATGGTAGTGTGATTAAGGCAAACTGCATCTCCATCTTATTTGTCCTCTGATGGTGTTAAGTAAAAGCAAGTGACATCTGAAGGGCTTTATCATGAAGCTTGGAAACATCTTTTCTTTTCACATGTTCAGTATACCCCAAGGAGAATAAAGCACAATCCAGCAGCTGTCAGCAAGTAGAAGGAAACTGAAGTTTTATACTAAAGATGTCTAGGCCATAAGAAACTATCTTGTTTACTTACAAAGATTTTACAGAGAAACCCAGAATTCTGGAATGAAGCTGCCATCTCTATCATCCATGTCCAGAACTGTCTAGAGAGAAGGTCTTGCTGTTAACTCCCCCTCTCTCATAAAACCTTTGAACTCTTTTCTAGGGCTGAATTGAAATGATCAGGCTTTCCCTGTCTAGAATGTTAATGCTTTATCTCAAGGTTTTGCTGATGTTGCTTCTCTTGAGACTAAAGCTACAGGCAGTTTTATCTACATAAATCAAGGCATTTTGTGTCTTTTTCATTCCAACTGTTCTGATAATTTTTTTCGTATATTCAGAAGCACTACCTAATAGGTCCATCATCAGAAATGTGTTATAATATGCTACAAAGACATGTTGAATATTTTGTGTTATGGAGTCTGTAGCACAAACTTGCTCAGGTAGATCTTTGAAAGTGACAAAAGTAGGATGTTGCATAGTGTAAAAGCAAAAAACCACCCCACTTAAAATGTCAAATCTATACAGTGATTTCTGGACATTCCTGAGCTAAATTCTAGAATATCCATTGCTGGCCACTGTAGATTTTAGGAAAGTTAAAGTCATGTGAACAAAATTCTATTTCAGGGGATGATAACAGTTGATTAATTTTCAGGTTATGTGGGCAACTCAGAGTGAGCCAGTTGCACAAGCAGGAAAAGACAGCTGCCCTCTAGAACAAGTGGCACTGAGGGAGATGATTTAGATTAGATATTAAGAAGAAGTTCTTTACTCTGAGGCTGGTGAGACACTGGAACTGGTTGCTCAGAGAAGGTGCGGATGTCTCATCCTTGGCTGAATGGGGCTTTGAGCAACTTGGTCTAGTGGAAGGTGTCCCTGCATATGGCAGGGGGGTGTGAACTAGATGATCTTTAAGGTCTTTTCTACACCAACAATTCGATGATTCTATGAAAGGAAAGTCATAGACTCCCAAACTAAACTCTTAAGAGTTTCACAACTCCTTCACAAGCAAGCGTAGCTCTTTATATATATACATACACACTTATAAAAGGCTACTTATAAGTAGCAGCTAATCTTTCACTGCTCACCTCAGCTTCTCGCTCATCCAAACATGTACATGGAAAAATCCGCAATAAAGAACTTACTGTCTATTCACAAATTTTATTGCACAGTAGAGGCAGCAGGCCTTGGTGATTCTGGGAAACAGTTAGTTCAAGACAAACTGCTGCAAGTAAAAACACATTTGCCTTAATATCCTTGGATTTTCTCAGAGGTGTCAATTTAACTGGAAGAAAATTGCACCTGAAGTTTCTAGACCGTGGGATTAGGGAAACATCTCACAGAGACTGCAGGCTAGGTTTAAGCAGAAGATACTGTACTTATTGAATGTAAATATGTTTTAATGAGAAGCCACCCAAAAATGTTTAAATATGTATACTGGATGGCAGTTAGGGGCTTTAGGATCCACTCAGAATGGAATGAAAAATGTTAATGTAAACCTATACATCCCTATCAGCATCAAATCACCGTCTTGAACACGGGAGATAACCTGGCTCCTCCCAGCCCCGTTGCGCAGAGCTGCAGTGGTACCGTTCCTTGTTACTTGTGGTGTCTTGCCCTGGCTCAGGGGCAGGAATGCTGAGCGGACATGACCAAGAGCCCCAGATTTCAGTAAACATGCAGGAAGGATTTGTCATCTCACCACAGACTGTGGCTCAGAGGCTGCTTCAAGTGAGCTCCCTTATGCTGGTTTCTTCTGGTGCTTGGAGATAGTGTGGAGATAGGAGGAAAAGGAGAAGGGGAGGGAGAGAGGCAAACAGATGGAAAAATCCTTCACACAAAAAATGGATCTTAAATCACTGAGTGAAGAGACATTGAAAAGTGATTGTTTGATACTTCTACATAATACCATCGAGATAAAAATTTACTCCAGCCAGCATCCTGAATGGCGCAACGGAAATGTGCAGTGAGTTTACAAGAAGTCACAGGCCCTGGTGTCCTCTCTCTGGATCTTGCTGCTACATTTTGGTCTTTATTTTGGTCTCACTTTGGTCTTAGGGATTTGCTTAATTATTTTAAATATATATTTAGATAGGCACATAATGTGGCCTGTAAGAGTTATGAGGATGTCCTTAGAGGACCACATGCTCCAGAAATGGTGAGGAGAGGAGCTCTGAACTGTCAAAACATAAAACATTCAGTTTAGTGACAAATGACAGTCCCTTCCAAAAAACTCTCCATGTGATCTTGGGGCTGTGGACAGGTCTCAGAGAAAAGCTGCCTTTGTAGGAGCCAAACCCGTCCTGGAGGCAGGGTTGAGCTGGATCTTGCTGACTAATCTGGAAGATCTGTAAGAGAGATCTTTTTGGTTCATGTAGCCATTCCAACTTTGTCACCTAGAGAAGACTGGCAGGTGTCTGAGGTCCAGAAGAAACCTAACTTCTTCCTTTTTTTTTTGTTTTTAATTATAAGAATAGAAAGCAAAACCCACTGGACCACTCTCCATGTTATGGAATAGCTGCTCAGTTTTTCTAAAAGGAAAAAGTGAAAAACAGAAGTGATGGAGTGGTAAGTTCAGGACAACTTTGGTCACCACACAGTTTCCAAACTGTAAATAACTAATTTAGCTGTAGAAATATATTTGCAGGGTCTAAACATTTATTTCCAAAAAGGGTGGATAAAAAAAAATAATTAAAAATCCACTTGAATGTTCTTTCCAGTCTCACTACACCTCTATCAATTTGCTGTCTGAGGACACAGAAGGGGAAAGAGCTGCTCAGCAACACTTTTTGTAACTGTTAGGTGTCCCACTAGTTGCAAAGTATAATAAAAGTTGATTTACATTATCAAAACTACTATTTGCATTGCTTCCCTCTTATCAGTGGATTACATATCAGACATTTACATAAACATGTATTCATTACATGGCAATGGTATCATAAAGTGCCCCTGTTCAGGTGTCACTTTGAGGTCTCAAAATCTACACATGACAATAGATTGCTTTCCAAACTTGTCATTCTTCATTTCTCCACCTCTCCCACCTGCCTCAGGACATTTCAAAGATCAGTTTATCCTTATTAGGTACCACCACCAATTTTTCTCCTGCCCTGGGGAGTAATCTTTCCCAGGGCCTGATCAGGCAAAACCAAAAAGGCTGGTACACAATTGCACCTTTTGTAGAAACTCAAACCCCATCAATTTGTTTAAAGAAGCATCTTCCTTGTGCTGCATTCCTGTTACCCAACCACACCTCTTCTGTCCTCCTGAGGATCTTACAAAACCAGGAACCTGCTTAACAAGTTCACTTCAGCCTTTTATTACCCAGAGGCAAAGACAGTTCCCTCCTTGTACTTGCTACAGTTCAGTTCTTCCCACCTTTCTCCTCCTGAGCTACGTGTTCCTCATTCTTCCCGACCCTGCCACACTCACTTCTTACCACACACCGAGCAGAGCCCATTATATTTTATGAAAATGTTTTAGAGCATGTTCTCTATCCAAGCAACTTGTGGCACTTTTGAAGCGCTCACAAATTACTCCCCACAGATCTTGTGACCCGAGTTATGAGTCATTTTTTAATTAACTTTTATAAAAACCAACGTACAAGTGCTTTGTGAAAAAAGCTGGATGGTACATTCACATCAATGGGAAATGTAGCCCTAGTGGAACTCAGTGGAGTTCATGGTGATGGCTATTTTAGTTTTCAGTTGTGTCTAATGAAATAGAGATCAGAATTTATATTACTAATTTTAAAGAAAATTGCCAGCGTTTCACTGCTGAGGTCAACTGTGTTCAGGCATCAGAGTAACATGTGAAATTAAACTGTACCAGATTCAACCTTCCTTCACTTCCAGCAAAATAATTGTGTTCAGTGCATGTAAGAGTGAAATCCTAAAAGAAGAAGTATACTGGGCAATGCTGATAAAATGTGTAAGTACAAAGTTAAATATTCACCATCAATCATGCAGTGAATGATGAAACTATTTTGGAGATGCAGCAAGGAGAGCAGCTACAGCCAATGGACACCAGAAAGCTTGTACAGATTTGTGTCTTCTTCCTGCCAACTGCCCCAGGCTCACATGAACAATGAAAAAAACACTTAAAAGAATAGAAAACAGCAAGAGAGCTAATAAAAATTTGAACAAATGCATCAAAAGATTTAAAAATATTCAGAGTCATGAACCTGATTTTTTTTTTTGTCCTTTTGACATTGGTCCAGAGATGCAGCAAGTGTAGAAGGTACTGGGATGGAACCACACATCTCCTGGTGAAAAGTGAGCAGAGTCAGTAAGCAGAAAAGCTCAGCACAGCCTTTGATACTCCATGTTTGAACAATGGGATCCTCCTTGAACGAAGTCCAACTCTTCATTTGACTTGGCAGTCAAGCTCTCCATAGCATTCTGGCCCTACCTACCCAAAAGATTAATTTTCTTACGTGCCTGTTATCTGTTACACTAAGGACTGTAACTTTGTGCATCAAAGTGAGAATTGTAGCTGTGAAGAACAACTGCCACTGCCCTAGCTGAAATCCATGGAGCTCAGTCACGCTGCTGAAGACAGAGCTAACCACTCTCCTTACGAGAGCCCCAGAACAGCAAACATTTACACACATGCTTAGCTCTGAGGATGAATGGCCTCATTGAGCTCACTACGGCTGTTTATGTGTGTAAGTTACTCATGGAACCGTTTGCAGGATTTAAGCCAAAATGAAGAACTAATTTCTTGCCTTGGCTTCACCACAGTAAGTTCTTCATACAAATGTGAGTCTTGTCTCTGAAAATACAGCAAGTGGTTAAAGAAATCGGCTGCTACAGTAATGACAACTTAATAGATCAAAACAGAAGATGTTTTCAGCTAAGTTTCCTCAAGGAAAGACCATTTACCCCAGAAGTTCAGACTGTGAGATTTGAGTACACAGGCAAACAAGATTTTATTTACTCACTGTTTTAAGACTGTGAATACTAAGCTTTTGCCACATACAGTCTTGTACATGATGAATTTCAGCATTTGGTACAGATCTTGAGGGTAATTGGGGATACCATGGCATTGCAGCAGAGCAAGCAGTATTTTCTAGCTCTGGTTAATGTCCCAACACTCAACAAACCCATGTTCTGACCATTGAAATGGTCAGAAAAAGTCATGTCAGAGAGAGCCTGGCTATTACTGGGTGTTACCAAGACTATTAATGACCTCTTTGTAGGCTTTCTAACTATCTTTACAGGCTTAAAATACACTGAAGGTTCCAGGAGACCAGTTGGTGTGTTGCACTGGCCTGCCCCAGCTCCACTGTGTCTTAGTTTAACGTGTTCTTTGCTTTTAGCCCTGCTTTTTAGCCTGCACAGCATAACCCTCTGTGGAAGCTGTTCCAGCTCTTCAGAGTTGAAGTGTGTTTTGAGATCATGTGAAAGGCCCTTCTTTGGTGAAGGACTGCAGTAACTGCAAGTTGTTTATACTGCTGAGATGTTACTTCTTCTTTGGGCACTAAGAAAGCTCTCAACATGGTAGTTACATGCAATTGTACATACTTGCATATTCGTTCAGTTGCATGAAGCCAGCATTGCCCAAAGTCCTTTACTCCTTGTTTCTCCTCAAACTCCCCTTTTCAATGTGATTTTCATTTCTATTCTTTCTCTAGTCTAACCCTCTCTTACTTGTTTTTTTCTCTCTGGCTATAAGGTGCTGGGGTTATACTGCAGGCAAGACCTTTATCACTAGGAGCTCCCCAGTGCTGTGAATAAATCCCGGTTGAGGAGGAAGGCAGCTAGGACTGCACAGTGCCTAAAGCTGTGCTGACTTGTCTGGCTACCAGGACTCAGCCTGCACTCTGAGCACACTCACAGATTCACACCATCCAACTGGACTAGAGCTTACACTACTGAATCACACCCGCGGCAGCAGCTGCAACCATAAAACCCCTAGAAGTAGAGTTTGAGCATGGCCTCTTTAGTGCTTCACATGCTTGGAGATAAAAAGATATTGATAAAGCAAGAAAAAGGCTCCAAATCAAAGGAAACAGCATACCCTGGAACTTGCAGCTGAGGAGGCTAGTTTTGCGGTTTGTCCCAGGGGACGTGGCAGAGGCAGTCTATTAAAAAGCTGTGTGAGGGAGGGTACGTTTCCAAACGCAGCTGCAGTTGCAGCAGGAGCACCAGTGATTTCATGGTGTGTATAGACATGCACTGATTGCACATTCAGTGTCAAGTACAGCTGTAAAGACTTTCACACTGAATTAGTGGAACCCTGATGATGCTGAACACCTGACTTTGAGAAAAGCTATCCCCTTATTTCTAACCTGTACCCACCAAGAACCCTACAATGCAGGGAATTTACTTCTATACAGCTTACAAGAAATTTTCAGTTTATGCTTCATCAGTTTAGATAATTTTAAAGTGTGTTGCACTTATGGTGCTACAAAAAGCCCTCAGTAAGTCTTCTTGTCTTTGAGCCTGTTGCGGAATAATTCCCGAGGGTGACTTAGAAATTAAACTTATATTAAAGGTAGGGCATTATTCACACATTAAGGAAAGTTATAATATCAAGAAGGCCTCCGGGGGGAGTGCAGCTGGAATGCAAGGAATCCCTTCCACAGTGGTCCCTTAAACAACACAACCTGCAACCTTGGAAACAGCAGGGAGGGTGTAGCGGAGTGAAGACATGATGGCCAGGCTCTGTGATAACACTCCAGAGATGGGAACTTGAGGGTACTATGAAACTGATGAGCTGTACATTTGCTACCCTGAGCCAACAGTCTGTCATCTTCTAATGAACTGCTGTCCTTTGTGTGAACTTTGCTCATTATAATATCATTATGATACCAAAACACACCTCCATTCCAAAAGCTACCCACCCCTGAGATGCAACCACCTCTCACTGAGCTTGCACCCTAATTTTTTCTATTCTATACCTGTAAAAGTGAAGTGAGAAAATTTTACACCAATCATAACAAAAATACGTATGACTAGAGTCACTCAAGCTCCACCTTGAAAATAGAAAACAATACAAAAATGTCTTAAGAGAGGGAGGCCATTAGAGAAGATACCATCACAAACCACCTGTGACTTCTGGGATCAGTCAATGGGCTGAGCCTCTCTTCCCACCTATAGGGACACCTTTGGGCAAGATTCAAACACTTGGTTAAAACAAGTGCTTTCCTGGGAAAATTTAGAAACCCCAAATAGAGTTGCTTTCTACTTCACATGTGTGTGGTTGGCTATATTATTAATATTCTTGATATTTGCATGTGCTTTGCAGACAGTGTATTTATCACCAGCAATCCATAAGAACCTGTATTATTATTGTTGCTGCTTCAATAAACTGCACTATTCATAAAACCAGCCATGAAAGTTTCTCACTGAATGTGACCGAACACTTCTGGTTGTGTGAGTTCAAGGAGCGTGACTGGGCTGAAGGTGCAGGGTGAGAGAGTTCCATAGATTGAACACAACCAGACTTACAGCACTAAATTGGGTATCACTCAGAATCTAAGCCCAGCTGCCCCCAGCCCCTTTGATATTCAAGGACAAGCTGGAATGCAAGGGGGGTTATTTTCTGCCAGATTACCTTGTCTTTTAATGCAACACCTGTATACATCAACGTCATGTCATGTTTATCCACTTTGATTCCTGTTACCCTTCATTTCAGCCAGAACCAACCAGGTTAATGGGCTCCAGTTCTACATGTGTCAAGACAGTGAATGACTGCAATGAATACGTATACAGGATTGCATGTTTTATATATAAAATCATATGTTGTTGTTATCATCTTAATGGTAACATCCCAGGCAAAGCTTAGAGGTAAAAATCAAAATACCCTGGAAGAAACATGATGATAAGAAAAAAGAAGTCACTGCATGATCATTTCAGCTGTTTACACCTTGTACTTAAAACTTGGTTTAGGAGTGGGCCAGCTCTGGTGGCTCCAGTTTAGAGCTGCATGAGTGAGAAATGATGGTTGGGAACAACAACAAAAAAGAATCAAACATTAGGATATATAGTGCAATTTTCTATTTAACTTCTGTCATAGTATTTCTCTGTTAACTTGTGCATAACAAAACAACAAGATCACTATATTCTCACACACCATGACCCAAATGTGAAACCCCTACAAGCCCAAGTCAGGCTCCCATACCAATGTACCTAATGATCAGCCCATGAGGCTAGTGGAAGGAAGTATCCTACATGGGATATGTTTGCACATGGCAAAGTCTTCGAAAGTAAGAATTGAGCAGAAGACAGCACTTGCACTTCTGAATTTGGTCCATTCTCACCCAAGGTATCAGGTATTACATCTACCTAAATATGAGTTACTAACCTGGCCACAAGGACACAGGACCAAGGTGGCTAAAAGGAAGAGGACATGCAAGTGCACATGAAAGGTTTAGTCAAAGTCTGGCACAGCAAAACACCAAACCAAAATCAAGATGGCTGTTAAAAAAAAAGGTACTGCTCTCATATTAGTTGGAAAACAAGAGATCCAGAAGAAAATGCTGTCACAAGAGAGAAGGTGGGAGGAAGAGAGCTGGGAGCATCCATGGAAGAACCAGCAGCAGGGCAGGGGCAGCTCCTGGTGGAGTTGTGCACACGGGCAGACAGCGATGGCACAACCCATATCTCTGACTGCCCACATGACCAACCTCCTGGACCAAGCTCCTGTCACCTTGGCAGGGCTACTTGGCTTCACAAGCTCCTGCTGGCAGGGTCAGTAAATGGTTCTGTCAGGCTCTGTACACTTCAGAGGTGTGACTGTTACCAGTTCAGTTTATTGACCTGCAAGTATTCCTATTATGAGAGCAGGAAGAAAGTACTTTCAGTTAAGTAATCAACATAGATACGTGGCTACTCCACTCATCAGGCAAATTCAGTCTGACTACAACAAAATCCAGCTATAGCTGTGCATGTTACTGCCTATAAGACACTGGTTTGTCTCTGGGTAATGCTCACCATAGAAATATTCTGTGTTAAAACTTGAGTTCATTAATTTAAGGAACGTGCTGTGTTATAAAGCCAGTTTGCATTCATAACTACTTACTGTGACTTGTTCAAAGTACTTTTTTTTTTCCGAGGTTAAATCTTTAGTAGCTCTTGTGTTCCCTCCTGAAGGCAGCTCATGGGCAGCAATTCCAGCTTTCTGCCATTGCCACCCAGAATTGTCAGCCAGCTGCTCCAACTAGATCTTTGAGATATTCTTCTTGCTTTTCCACCCATACTACTGCTCCTGCTGCCTCTGGGACACACAAGCCCTTTCTCTCCAGTGCTTGGAAAGCCAGCAAAGCAGTTACTAAACTCAAATTACATTTTCAAAGTTCTTTATTCTTTTATTCCCCCGCTGCAAGTACAAATCAACACAGACAAAAATAACAAAAAAGCCTTTATGTCTGGGTCATTATACCTTCGGATATCCTTGCCAGTGTTTGCAAGGTTTTCTTAACCCAGCTGAACTACCAAATCAGAGCAGAAGAAACATGGTCTTGTTGGCAGTGTGCTCTGTGTGGTCCAAGGCTTATCACCTGCTAAATGCTGACAGTCCCTCCTTCCAGCCTCAGGATTTGCTCTCATTTCTTCTGTGATCTAGCAGTGGAGAGAAGGTTTTTCAGACTGCAAGTCATAATATTGAAAAAGCAATGTTTAAATTGTTTCTTCCCCTGGATGCCACTCAATCTTCACTTTTTACCAGGTTATTCCCTTGCTTCAACAATCATAACTGTTCTGGCCAGTTGTCAGCAGAACATCTTAACCATCTTACGTTAAGCAAATAGGTTAATCAGGAGTTGAATAAGTTATGAAAGGCTACAGCTGGATTGTGGGTGGCCTGCCTGGCACTGTCCAGGCTACACAGAGCTTCCCTAATCTCAGCTATGCCTCACAACCATCCTCCTTATCAACTCTCCTTACATCCATCTTCTCAATGCTAACCCAGGAGGAACCACATGTCACGAACAGCATAGTATCAAGCATGTGAAAAACAATGAAATAGATAAGATTTGTGATTGGGCCAAGTGACCGTGAAATAAACCAGCAGTAATAACATTACTCCAACAGACACATGGAATTTGTACTTACTATATATTAAAGCATAAGTCACCCCTTCATACCACATGCTATGTGGCACGCTGGGAACTACAATCTGAAACATGCAGTTTAATCCTCCAATGCAAATATTTAAGTGCTCAATTGTCAGAAGACTGCGTAAAGACTGTGTGATCTACAGCTGAAAGCAACTACTCCAGCAGCCCAGGGTTATCATCACACTGCCAGTCACTTTGTTGCACCTGATCTGCATTCATTAATATAAACACCCAGAGGTAATTCTTTGAGATTCTTCATTGTCCTGCACAGCTCCCAAGATAGTAATTTTCCTTAAAGAAGTTTCATGTAAACGCAGCAGGCTTTCTTAACAGATAAATAAGAAGCCACAGCTCTAAAATACTGCTCTAATAATGAAAAAGTAGAAAGCTACCTGCCAAATCAATACAAAACCTAAAATATGCTGCATTATAGAGATGGTATCAATAGAGGTCAACTTCCTTCTGAGACTTGAGTATTTACACCTATAAAACATGCAGAACTTATTCTTCTCTGGATGTAGTAATTCACTGCATGATCTGTTCAATATTAATACATCCAAAAAACTTGATAAATGAACTATTAGAAAAATACTGAAGGAACAAACAAGCCAATGCAGTAGACATTAATAAGAATAGTAGGGCTGAGTAGTGTTACTGGTTCTTTGCTGTAGTGATCAAGTCAATTGTATGCCTGATAAAAACTGCACTTTAGAGACTCTAGTTGAAGACTGCTTTTGGAAAAAGTAACATGGAAGACTGAAGCTAAATGAAATGAAGGATTATTCCATGATTGATTTCAACACATGTATAAAATTACTTGGCCTAGATCTGTATTCAGTGAAAATCTCCAAACTAACCCCTTTGGATTAAATTTCAAATAAACCACAGCAAAGAAAGATGTTGTTTAAGAAACTGTTAAAGAGGGGGTAACATTTCAAAGTTATGATGTGAAACTACCCAGCATACAGCACCCAACCCTGTGCTTATCTCTGTACCACCCACTAGAGCTGATACAGAAAGTAACAACACTGGGCAGGTTTTACCTTGCACTTGAAACTGTCAGTTTACCTGAAATAAAACATGTGAAAATGTAAAAAAAAAACAACAAAACAAAACCAACTTAGATGGACATAAGCAGGCAGCAGTGAGTTGTAAAACAGGTCTGTCAAAGGATACAGAAACCCACAGAGGACAATTGCAGTTTCATATTGCTAAAGCAAAAGGCTGAGAACTTTGTGATGAACTGAGTCTGGAATACTAACCAAATCCATACAAATGTAAGGGAAAAAAATACGAACTTGGATGTACTTTAATTAAACATTACCAGATGGTCTGTATGTAGTGCAGAGATTTTTGTCAGCCTTTGCCCTCAGTGAAATTCAAACACAGAAAGTAGAAAATCTACAACCTGCACTGTTCAATATTTTCTTGGTAGAGAAATATGGAAATGATCCTTAAAAAAAAATCCATAACATGGAAATTTTCTTATTTAACAGTTTCTTCCAAGTCACAATGATTTGGACTGTTGGGTGGTGATGACAGCTCATTGTGCATTACAAAGCTGCAGGAGGTTCATAGGAGTGAAAGTCCAAGCTAATAGTCTTCAGTGCAGGGGAAGGGGAACAAAGTCCAGGCCAACTTTATTCTGCCAACTGTAAGACATTCCAGCTGTCTGAACTGTTTACAAAGCAGAAATCTAGTTGAGACAGGTTATCCCAAATGGCACACATCATTGAGTTATTTATTTTTGAATGAATAACTGCAAAGCTATATCTATGGGAAGTAAGGCATTTCCAGTGCAGACAGTTCTTTGCAAGAGCTCCCGGGGGGCAGCCTGGCACCTGTACCCAACGCACAGTGACTGATCCAGAGACAGTCAGGGAGAGTTATGGACCTCTGGAAGTTACAAAGGGGCTGCTATCTGGGCAGTAGCTCTCCTTCAGAAGAGAGGCCCTAAAGGTACAATGAGTAAATTAGATGTAATGTTTCCATGGCTGAAGTTCAAATTAATAGACAGTTTCACCACTTCCTAAAAGAAATGTGTTTTCCTCTAAACATTCTTCTTCGCTTCTCTGGCATTATTGCTAGCCAGAACTTTTAGAGTAGTTACTAAAAATAAGGTCCTGAGGATCATTACTTTGTTCAAGTACAAGATGTGTAAGCTGAGCCAAGCTGCCATTCTTAACTCTATTTCAGTTTGCTTCCGAATACAGGTTTGTTTTTTGGTTTTGGTTTTTTTTTCCCTAAGAGTAAAAACACCCATAGTGAGATTTTGACTTTCTTTAATTTAAAGATTGTATTACAGAAAAGTTTAAGTAAGGAATCCTNATGATTGCAACTTTATCAAATTATATACTTACTTGCCCTGTACATATACAAAATAATGCATACATGGTAATCAAACGTTAGCAAAAAGTAGTCCATAAACACAATCTGTCAAAAAGTATTACTATATTAACATATGTCTACAAGCAGCGTGTAACAGGGTTAAAAGACATTAAGGCAATAATACTTGAAGTTACAAAATAAATCATATGTAATACTTCCTCCTAAGTGTNNAGTGTAATAAGGCAGGTAGATGGCCCCAGCAAAAAGGTAAGTTGTAATACTGGAATCCACTGTTGTGAGCAACGTTGAAGGTTTTGTGTGGGATGTACTGCACGAGTGTATGTACCATCTGGCAGCTGGATCTACACTGCCCTGTGTTAGTCACCCCCCAGAGAAGTGGAATACTATTTGACTAGTTCTCAGTGGCACTTGAGTTTTCCAGTATAATTTATTGATAGTACGTCCATTGGCTCATGGATCATGTCCATTCTGAAGGTGGCTCTCTTGGTCCTCTGGGCTTTCCACAGCGGTTACCAAAACCTAAAAAAATGTAAAAGAAATATATTAAATACTTCACTAAGACAACAGAGTCTCAAANATATATTAAATACTTCACTCAGACAACAGAGTCTCAAAACATGCTGGCACCACTGTAAGACATGCTCCAGCTCTCACCTATGGCATTTGTTCTCAGGGCTAGAAAACAACTTTGTAGTATTAGGAGCTGTAAAGGCACTATGGCTATAGGAAATACAAACATGAAGAATTTTTATATACGATTCACCACTTAAACCTCACTTGGAAAGTACTTTTCAGTAAATACAGTACTACAGCCTTTGTTATCATTGAATTTTTTTTCCTTTTCTTTGTACAGTAGTTCTCGTGTACAGCAGTTTTCTCAGGTACTATTTCTGAAAGTTTTCAGTAATCTACAGAAACTGTACCCCATCTGACTAAATCTGTTTC
>VYZX01033082.1:0-58635 GCA_013401335.1 Brachypteracias leptosomus | reverse complement strand
TTTTTTTTTTTTTTTTTTTAAACCATTTTGAATACAAATGCATGTTGAATAGGCTGAGAAATGGGCAATCCATGCGAGTCTTCAGCAATCCTGTAAGTGCTGACATACTCTGAACAGCGTGTCTGTTCCCATGTCTGGAAGACAAAGATAGAGAAAGATCATTTTATTGCTCAAGTATTTTCCTTTTTCTAGCTTCTATTTTCCTGACTGAAATCAATATTTCAGGGCTAATGGATGAGCATGTCTGCTGTTGCTGCCTAAAATGCTGACCTTGGCAATCAATAGGTTTAGCTTGGAGCATTTGTGCTGTCAATTACTATGATAATACTTCAGCATTTACTGCCTGCAAAATGTCTAGGTTATTGGGTTAGAGTTCCCCTGCAACCTTTTCCCTCTTTCTCTCTTTTTATACTCTGTAACTGCTGGGGACTCTGAACCCTTGAGCACAACTGTGTGCTTAATTGTGTTAAGCAATTATTTTATTAGGACTGGATGAATGATGGGTTTTGTTTTGGTTTCTAATTTGTTGATCATTTTGAAAATTCAGAGGGACAAGCAAGCTGTTGTGAATAATACATTTCACATCAACAGAAAGTGCTTTGTTCAGATGTTTTAAAATCTTCTCAAGCAGATTTTGAAGATTTCCAATAACAATGAGGTAAAGTTTACCAGCAAGTTATTGCATACTGAAGAAACAAGACACCTTTTTACAGAGAATACTGAAACATTTGACTTATTTTTTTTTCATTATGGTCTGTTACTTAAGTGAATAATTTGATTGTATATAAGTGAGTTTAGTGTCACTGTACTTTTTTTTCCCTCCAAATCTGGTTTAATTTAAGAAATATCACATAACCTAGAATTTTACTGCTGGTTACCTTCAAGTGCTTTCAAAATTGTACCTTTTTCCATTCTCCTCTTTGTTTTTTTTCAGCATGAACTGACTAGTCTGTGTTTTTTTCCTGCTCTTGCCTGAACAGAATAAACACCATCACACCATCATCCCTGCTAGCACTTGTGCTTTCTGTCTGTTGCAGATCAGTTTGTTGCTGAGCTTCTGTACCAAATTACCTGGATGCAGTAAAGACCTTGACCTTGACATCAGATTGTTCTTTGTGACCATAAAGGCTCTCAACAGACCAAAGAGATTACTTACCTCAGTCCAGAGCTTCAGTAAAGTCTGTCAGTCTCTGTAGAGCGTAACAGTAGATAGACCATTATAAATGATGGCTTTTTATTCATAGGATAGTCTTGAACTGCGACATCTAATCTTATTAGAGAAAATTAGGTCTGTCTTGGAGCTTTAAAAACTGTTTGCGGGGCTCTGGCTCACAAGCTGTCAATCAACTGAAACCTGTCACAAAGGTTTACAAAGACTGACCATAAATTGCTAAAGAATGACAGCTATTGTACATGACTGCATTGCCTTCAGATCTGTCCAAATCTGCATTTTTTTGCAAATTAAAAGGAGTCTGTGGTTAACAGAATAAATGCTTTGTCTGATAGAGTATTGAAGACAATTGTGAGTATTGACATTATTTGTATTATGTGGTGCTTTTTTCAGAAGGAGCAAAGATCACTAAAAATGAGACTGTGAAAAGGTATTATTCATGTGTACTTGTATCTGTTGAAAAGTTTGTTCCTCGTTCCTGTAATAACCAATACCTTTGCACACATATGGCACTGTTTAAAGGGTTTTCAAATGCTTCTTATAGTGCTGAATAAGCAAGCTCTGGCCTGAAGCCCTTCAAGGTAATTGAGAGCTTTTCCATTGACTTCAATGGGCTTTAGCTTAGGACATTAGTGTATTTAGTCTCTCAAAACCACTTGCACTATTGTTATCCTCATATACTAGCAGAAAACTGAGACAAAAGGGTGAAATGACACCCTGTCAGTCACATAACAAGTTGGCAAAGACAGTATAAGAGCTCAGTGGTTTTGCTACCAGTCCAGTTATTTGACCAACTCTGCTCTCCAAAATAATAATTTAAAAAAAAAGAACAAAACCAAATAAAGAAGAAAAAATAGAAGTGGAGATTTTTATGTGCTGGTGAAACAGCCCTGTGAATGGCTTGAGACTAAAGTGTTAAGCTTTCATTACATATAGGCTGTCCTAGCTAATGGTATCTCAGGTGTGCCCTGAGCTCCCTGGGGTTTATGGCCTTGCTGGGTATATTGCTCACATGGGATGCAGGGAGAGGATCCTCCCTCCTGTAGCCTGTGCTGCAGTTTCTTGGTGCTGATGGGGATTACGTCACCAGCCGTGAGTCATACTCAGCATCTGCACTTCTGTGCTCTGAAGGTGCCCAGACAGAACACAGTAACACCCAGACTCCAGGAAAATATTTATCAGATGATACAATTGGGGAAAACAAATATTGACACAACAACAGCCTACATGCCTGCTTCTATCCACCACAGCTTACCTTTGCCTGGAACTGGTGAAGACTCTCCCACTTTGCATCTCCTGTAATATCTGCTTTTTGGCTTCACAGTCTGTTCTCCCAGAAGAAATTTTGCAGTGTAAAGGAGGGCTGGGGTGCAGGACAGCTCCTTGGGCAGGAGACTTTTTGGAAGCCAGCAGCCTCCCTTGAAGTGCTGCTGCCTTCTCCTGGTGCTCCTCCTATGGCAGTGTGATGGAGGACAGACCCTTCACCTGACCTCCTCTCCACCCAATGACCCCTTCAGTGCTCCATGTGGTTTTCTTGTACTGTTCTGTTGATAACCCTAACAGCCTTTATTGTAATTTGTTTTATAATTCACAATTTGTACTTCTTAATTTTTCTTTCATTTTTGCTTTTTTTTCTTCCCCCTCTATGGCTTTAGTTTTTAGTTTCTGTCTTTTAGTATGGGAGAGGGAACCTCTTGCTCACTAGTGGCATGCTCTGGTAGATCTGCGAGCTTTGAGTTCTCTGCAATGCATGAGGATGCTATTACTCTCTGAGATGGATGTGCTTATTGCCCTTTTTTTTTTCTGATTGTGTCAAACTCCATAGTTTTTTTAGGTTATCAGCCCTAGCCTATGCAAATAGCACAAGAAGAAAGCTTTCTTCTCATTGAATCCTCTCCATGCCCAAGTGGTCAGACACAAGATGAATCCTTTGCTATGTGGAAAGAAGAAAAAGATGTTTTCTTTTAGCACTACTTCTGCAGGTTGCTCCAGGGATCATTCTTAGCTGTTGTCTGAGGTGAGGAGAGGTTCAAACTATTTCCATGCTGATAGAGATGGCCCTGCCAGTGCTTGGCTGTATGAACTAGTCAGGTATGTCAAAGAAGCAGAGAAAGCATAAACAGCCAGAGGCTACAAAAGCCTGGAGCTTATTCACCTTTCTTCCTTGACCTCCATACTGATTTGATTTGATGAGGCTACCTCATCACTATATTGAATGTGATTTACATGGTTCATTAATTAATAAGCCAAAATGATATTAAGAATCCATGAGTGCACTGTTAACTAATGAGTCTGTCAAGTTCTCACTGAAGTCTTCAGACATAACACCCAAGGGGCAGAACTTCGATTAATTCCATTCATATCAACTGCCACTACCTAAAAGGTATGACTTAATTGATGAGTGGTAATTGGTTATAAGCCATTGTGACCAGGTCCTGAATTTAGCAAAGAAAAAGAAACTCTGAGTTCTGCTGACCTGGAAGGCCTTAACAAAAACTGTCAAAGGCTTAAAAGCACAGTCTTCAGCTTTTTCTGGTATTTTGTGTGTAGCTGCACACACAAAAATATTTTGTATTGAGCTGCAACATTAAGAAAGCTTTGGAAGGCAAGACTCTCTACTAAAATACTGTAGGAGGAAGGGTTTAATGTGTGCTTGCACAGGGACATAACAGATGCTGAGATCTGAACAAAAAAACCATAGATAGCGTCAACCAGCTATTAAACTAGCACAGGGTCTGCAAGGGAACTGACTAGCCCAGGATATCAGAGTTTTGCCTAGAAGTCTTTTATTTCTTGATCACTGATGGAATTTTGATTGAAATCGCAGGAAACCCCTGAATGACAGTCCCATTTCTGAAAATAGAGAACTGTAATTGGAAACTGTTCTCGTAGAAAACCTTTTAAATCCTAGTGAATGAAATAAATATTTTTACCTTTTCCTTTTAGAAGTGTTTTGCCTGGTCTAGAGAATGAATAAAGAAGAAATAAAGCAATAGTCCGCATTTGCCTTCTCTCTATGAGTGTCTGTCATTTAAAAGGGTGATGACTACAGACCATACATTTAGGGTAGATTTGTGTAGATCACTGCAGAACAAGATTTAGAGCAAGTTTAGTAGACAATGACTTTATTCTATTGAATGTATGTGTTACAGATATCCCTCTAAAATATTATTGGATAAATTCTTTTCACTGCCTCTACGTTTGTGTATCTTAGAATAGTCATAGCAAAATAGAGAAGTTTTTTCATAATTCTTTTTTATCCTATTTAGATATTTGTAGCCACTGTCATAAATGGATCTAGTTGAGGTGTTCTCTCACGCAATGTTTTAGATCTAGTTGCTTGAAGTATCAGGCCATATCGGTGTCAAACCTGTAATATAAAGGTAGACTTTTGCTACAGCTGTCTTCACAGGTGAAGTCAGGCACCACAAATTGGGCCAGCCTGTGAATTTTTCCAGTTTACATTGTTCCAAATGCAACTTTTTCCTGATAGTATAAAACTGAAAAAAAAAAAAAAATTCCAATTATTTTATTAAGTTATTATCTAGGACAAAGGCATTGCATTTCTAAATGGTTTGAAAGATCTCAATGATTTCAAGATTTAAAATGTCTCCTTAAATATTAGAGCTGAGTTGTAGGTCTAGGTCAGATCTTTAAAGCACTTCTTACACATAAAGATATGCTGTCATTAAGGTTAATAGTGTTGTCGTATGTTTTAATTCCCAATCAGAGCAAGAAGTTTCTGTGTCAGTACAGTGCAACAGAACTTTCAGTGTTACAGGCTGCAGCTGGGATCAATGGTGTCAGTAGTAAGAGAAACCTGGAGAAGAGGTGGAAAGCAACATGAATAATTTCCAGCAGCTCTACCAGAAGCTGAGCAGACTTAAATGTTTTGAATCACTAAGATTAATCAAGTTGAAATATTCATCTCCTCTTATTTTGATTTACTGTCCTTCACGTTACAGAATGAATTGCATTTGTTCTGTAAGCATCATTTTGTTCAATGGGGCAAATACGTATTAACATTGCCACAGTAATTGCTCAAAAGGCATTATATTGCTTCCTTGTTTTTTGAAAGAGCCTACAGATGCCATTTAACACCTCACAGTACTAGACACTAGAAACACAAAATAAGTATCAAGCTTTTTATCAATGATCTAGTGATTTCAACATGTAGTGAGAGATGAAAGGCAGTAAGAGGAATAGAAAAGGTGAAGAGACAGATGAAACAGGATGTTAAGTGAATAGGCAGCTATTACGATTGCATTGGTTCAGGCTGCTAGGAGGGAAGTGAAAGAAGTGAGAGGGCTGGAGCCATCTCTCCATTAGCCCTGCCTAGTGCTACTTGTACTCCAGTCTCATGAGATAGGAGAGACTGCAGTATAGTTTATCTGCCCATCAGCAGCCCAACCATGCCTAATTCTGAAACAGCGTTTCATATACTTTTGCAATGAGAGAGGTTGAATCCATTGTCTCTGACCAAAATCTAGATATAGTATGGACATGAGTGAGATCATGTAAAACAGGAAAGGGCTTTTTTTCTGTAGCTAATGCTACTTTTCCATTAGCAGAAGTAAAGTAGAACTTGGAATGAGACTGGGTCCACCTGCATTTTTTATGTCTCATGAAGCAATCCTCCTGAAATAAGTGTCCAACTTCTATACTATGCTGGTGAAGGCACACAGATTCCTCTTTGGAGGAAGAGTCTACCTACCCTAGGTTGTGAGTTCTTTGATACTAAAGGTATTAAGAATTCCTGTGGCTTTGCCACCCTTCTCTAGCTCTTGTTTGGAAGAACTGATATTATCATATCTAACTTCTAAAGTGAAAATGAAGGGAAACAAAGGCGTGCTTGGTAAGTTCAGGGCTGTCTAAATTAGTTCTAAATGTGGTGGTTCCTGAGCAAGGACTCTGGAGCTCTGGAGCCCTCTACCTTAGCCATGCCTTAACCCATTAAAGAATGAGTCTTTAATAGTGGCCATATTTTCCAGCTGAATAGAGAAAGGAAAGGTTTAGTGACTTGGGTTAGTGGGCTCTGAAGCTTACTGGACAAGAGTCTGTTAGCTCAAAAGAGCTCTGTGGCTGACAGCCACAATTTTGACACTTAAGACTTGAAAATACAGTTTTAAATTACTCTTATCTATCTTTCAGAGTGAAGGTAAGCTACTCCAAGAGTATGTGAATGGTTTATTTAGCTGTGTGGTGAATTCATCTATCTTTCCCAATTGCTTAAAACATATACATTTCTAAATCCTTAATTACCAAAGCAAAGATAGTGTAACGATGTATTTCTAGTACATAGAATCATTTAGGTTGGAAAAGACCCCTAGGATCATCACGTCCAACCTTTGTTGAACATCTCCCTGGCCCCTAGAGCATGTCTTGAAGCGCCACATCTACTTGTTTTTTGAACACTTCCAAGGGTAGGTCTGATTCATCTCGGTTCTCCTGAATGAATAAAATCCAGTGTTCCTGTTAATGGATGCTTTCTATGGCCCAGCCATTGGAGAACAGTGATGTCTTACTGAGGATTTTCACTGGTAGGTACTTTCTGTAGGAATTGAACAGCTACCAAGAGAGATAATTGCTGGTTTCCAGATGTTACCACTGTGGTTGGGACCACTTGCTCCCACTCTCTATTTAAATTTAATTCTTCTCTGAACTTTCCTTTTCATTAATTAAAAATTATGAAAGTAGTTCCTACATTTACCTACACAAAGGAAAAACAAACAAAAGCTGTTTTAAAAGCCAATTGATTCTGAGCGTTATGAAAGTGTAGGGCGGGTAGCTACCTAAAAAAGCATGCTTAGTGAACACTTAGAAAACTCACATATTAGAAGAGAAACCAGAAGCGTGATTACTGTACTTACTACATGATTCATAAACAACAAGCACAGGGACCAAACAAAAGCACACTTCATAGTTCCAGCAGCTTTAACTCTGACTAGAATAGACAGATTTTCAGCCTCTACCTCCATGGTATGTCTCTGGAAAAAGAAAACTGAGAGGCATTCTGCAAAGTCATGCAGAGGAAGTGCTCCCCACTTATCGTGCTTTCTCTCACGCCTGAAGGTGCTACGTGTGTGAACAGTTTGCAAGAATAGACCATATGTTAACAACTTACTAACCTCAAAGCCAAGTCCACATGCTGCAAACCTCCAGTATTACCTTTCTTTTGTGCACTGTGTTATTGCCTGAACAAAACCCATCATTTCAGAAAATGTCAGGTACGAGTATTGTATCAAGATGTGAATTGAGGAAAGTCAGTTCATACATTTACCAGAAAGGCATTATGAGAAAATGTATATGTACTGAAAGCAAGATAAAAATAATATATAAACGTATCCACAAGCCAAAAACATGATGTTCTATTATGATTAAAGATGCTTGAAAAACATTAAGAATAACAAAACAGATTCTTTCCTACCATAAAAAGCTTTGCTCAACACAGGAGGGTTTCACGACTGCTGGAAAATATGAGAAAGGTAAACACGGTACAATGATATCACCCAGACATTTTGAAAGGAGGTTTTTGGCTTTCAGACTGTAATTGGGCTGCATATTGAATTTACATGAGTACTGTAAAGCTAACATACCTGTAAAAGAGGTGAATAAGCTCGTACTTTGTAACTTTCAATGCTTTTCTTATGGTTTTTAATTTTCTTTAGTATTTTCCTCATCCCTTTTTGTTGTGATAGCTTTGATAGTTCCCCATATATACCACTTCTTTACCCTGCTGTTAGCCCTGAAAGGAATTGACAGGCCCCCTGTCTGGCTTGTTAAGCTCTTGAAGCTTGCTGCATCCTGCATGCAGCATGTTTCTGATTATGCTGGCAGCACAGACATTTGAGCTCACAGCTGCTGTAGTGCTGCCAGATCAATACACCCACAAAGCACAGAGAGCCTTTTGTGTTGGTTCAGAAATCAGTTTTCTTTTGTCTAGACGGCAATCTGTAAAATAAAATCTCCTAACATGAAGTAGTCCTACTGAAGCTTTGTTGAGATATGCATTTATCAGTGTAATAAACAAGGCACTAAGAAGCTCTCAAGGCTGAGTGACAAGAAGGGGTTTCCTTGCTTGAAATCAGTGCCACCTCCCCCTCCGCCTCTCCCCCTCACCACCCTAGACTCCACACGCGATAAGGCACAGCATATGTTTCTCCTTAGACTTGTCTGCAAAAATATCAAACCCTGAAAAGATGTATCAGTTGTGGACATAAACCTGTCAGAAAACAATTATCAGCTGTATCTCTTGGTGATCTTATTAAGTCACTTGGGTCTTGATAACCTTGCAGATACCATCTGTAGTGGAAATAATCAAGGCAGAGGTAATGAAATTTATTGATAAAGCAAGGAGTCTGACTGGGTCAACTTGAAGCCCATTCAGCTGTTGGTTTGCAGGGGGGACTGTTGTTTATTTCTGGGTTTTGTTTTTGCTTTTTTTATATGGCTGAAAGGACTCAATTTATATTCTTTCCTTCCTTTTGATACAGACAAGCTCATTTTTCCCTTCCAGCTACAGTGAATGTTTAGTTTTAGAGCTAGAGTTCAGGAATTGTCAGCTCAGCAAACAAGAGAAAGAAAAGGGAATGGCATACAGGAAAGGATCAACCACAACATGTCGTGGAGACCAGACTAAGATTATCCACTAAGATCATCCTCTCTCAGACATTTGTCCTACCACTTCCCTAGGAATGAGCCTTGCAGGAGTGCTAATGAGTTGCATTTGCAGCAGGATTTTGACTCTGAAAGGGCATGAGAGTATAAATCCGTACAAACTGAGATACAAAGAAGAGGGGATTGCGTGTACAGGATGAAGTGACTTTTTTAGCAATCTCATCTCAATCTGAGCTTTTTCACTCACTTGCAAATGATTTCCTTAGGAATTGGATCTGGAAAATCACATTTGAACAAATTTCACCTGATGGTAGAATTAAGTCTAGGGATGGATTTTTTCACAGGGGAAATATTACCCCAGAGGATGGAGGGTTGAAGCTTAAGGAAATTACGTGACTTCACTTCCAAAGAAATTGCTGGTCTCAGCAAAAATGTGGAAATATGGCTTATATTAACTTTTGAGCAGTCCTTTTCACTTTGTTTTTGTTTTGAAGAGCATCTTTTTTTTTTTTTTTTAAATTTAAAAAAGAAAGATATTTTGCAGAGTGATTTCAAAAAGTCCCTAAAGGAAAAAACATTAGGTTGAGTGGCAGGACCTAGCAATGGCATGGAAGGCTCTATGGGGAGGAGACTCATGTTTCTTCCTGGGCCCACATGAAGGTTAGAACAGCTTTGCTTTACACACTTAACATCAATCTGGCTGAAGAAAGTGAGTTTGATTATGGATGAAAAAGGAGTCGCCCATAGAAGAAGAAGAAAACTTAGAAATTTTTAATATTAGACTCTACAAAGGAGGTTGACTGATTTACTAAGACTTCAACAAGAGTAGAGGCCTGAAAAAAACATGTGTTAGAAAAAAGCACCAGAAACACACTGAAATATATATTCAGTAAGGTGAATCCATTTTTATCAGGGCCACAATTATGCAAACCATTTTGTGTAGCTTGTTAAAGATGTCCTTGGTTCTGCTTATATTATAGTAATGTGTCTCAATTCAGATCTGTTAGTTGGATCTTACTTTAAAAAGAAACAATACTAAGCAATATCTTTGCCTAGATGTTAGGAAATGTGGGAGGAATCTGTTCCTAACTGAAGATGCTTTGGATGCTTCATTTTCCCCAATCTGTGGGTTAAATGGGGAGCTAAAAACAGACTGAGGAAAATCGCTGGAATTAAATATTTTCCTTTCTCGAACACAGTAGAATCAGCAGGGTGTAGGTCAACAGAAAGGAGCCAACTCTGTGCCTGTTTGACTGAGAGTTCCTGGTCTGCCTTCTCCTGTCCTTGCAGCCTTCAGCCCTGCAGGCTTGAACTCTGGCACTGATTGCAGCTTGCTTTCCTACACCCTGGTTTCCAGTTCCCTCTCGTTTTCTACACAATTTCTCCTCTATATCACTACCATTCAAAGAGCCTAGTCTTCTGTGGTGGTGAAGGATCAAGCTTCTAATGGTAACTAGCCCTTAAAAACCAGAATCATAGAATGGTTTGAGTTGGAAGGGACCTTAAATGTCATCTAGTTCAAACATCAGAGGGTTTTTGATTGTTTTACTGCCTCTTCCTAACACCTAACCTATGGTGCGGTGAGTATCTTTTAAAAATGCCCATGACCCTCCATGAACCAGGCCAGGTGCCTACCTTTTTATAGATGGATATATTTAGATGCAGAAATGCTACCAAAAGTCAATTGACCGATGATATTTCATGTCTTACTGCCATAACACATTTATGCTAACAGATCTTATTAATCAGGACAAAGACGAGGTCCATAATAGCAAAACCAATCTTCTCATGGAGCTCTTTGTTGCAGTACAAGCCCGACTTTCTTAGTCCTGCTTTTACTTGGACTGATTTATCTTGAGGCTATAGACTGCAGATATATTTGCCTACCCATACTTTGTCGTGGTATTATCATTAAGAAAATAACTATACCCTTGGTGTCAGAGCAACCCAGATTGCTCTTATCTGAAGAACAGAAAGAGACGATAAGATTCTTTTTTTTAATTTCACTTGTCTATCTCATTACATTTCTCTGTCAGTTGAGTATGTTTTTTGTTTTTCTTTCCAAATGCACTTTTTTTTTCTAATATTGTAGATTATATTTATAAAGGGGATCCATTTCAGTGATGGATGAAATCTACATTTACAATTCAATTTTAAGGATGAAACTTTCTACCGAGCAAAAGTATAGGCGGGTACCTCATCAATACAAATTTGAGTACACATGAGGATTTTTTTTCCAACAGGAGAAAAATTAGAATAAACTACTGAGTACAATGAAGTAGATATGGTCTAGGACGGAGATAAGGCCACAAGGTGTCACAAGCTTGGAAACTGATTCAAGCGGAAAACATTGTGATATTGTTAGAAGAAAAGCTGTAGTCACTTGGAAAAATTATCAACTGCAGCTCTTTAGGTTAATAATGCCAAATCATTTGTGCAGGCTGGGTTGCATAATCTCTCAAGAGTCATATGTCCTGTCCCCATCCTGTTATCAGATATATCTCTCTCATACAAGTTAAATGTAGGCATCTTTTGACATACAGCTGAACATAAAGCAGGTACAACACCAAAAGAGGGGAAATACAGAACATGGGAACTCTCCAACCCAGCTGTTCTGTGAATAACTAGAAAGTATTCACAGAAGTCAGGTATCACAGAAAACAGGTCCTTGGACTAACTGGATTACTTTGACCACTTGACCTTCATACAGGACAGTAAATCATTATAAACATGCTGCGTATACAGGACCCCAAGTATTCTGGAGTACTCTCACTACAGCCAATCTGATGATTTTATTCTAAAATATGATTCAAAACAGACAGGAGTTGGAGATACAGTTCAAAGATGTTTTCTAGAATGTAGTCAAATGATCATTTCCTCAGAAATCACTGCACAACCTTTCAGTAATCATTAGTGATTTTTTCAAATGGAAACAGTATCACCTTTCATCTGATTTCTATTCTGTAATGAAGACTTGTAGGTACAGGCATTTATGCATAGTAACACATCCTTTTTCATTACCTGTGTAAATTCAGAGCTGACCTGTGGAAATCAAACAGCAATAATTTGTTGGTCCCCATAAAGAGAATGGTGTTGTATGGAAACAGATGACCCTATCCCAAATTCAAGAATTATATCCAAATGCAAAGTGCAAGGGTATCAATTCCCAAAGCAAATGCTCTCAGATGAACCAAACTGTGCAGGAACTAGAACTGTTCAGCTGGCCAGCATTTTCTACCATCTATAGTGGAAGAGAAAAGCTCTGTTCACCTTGAGCATCATGTAAACAAGGGTATGTTAGAAAACATTTTTTCACTGGTAATGCAGATGACAGTGGTGAAAATATCTGGAACTGATCTACAGTACAGCTTCTGTTGTTGTTGTGTACTAAAGCTGTGACCGAAAAGAGATGCTGTCCTAAGTGGATGGATGGAAAACTCACAGATGTGAGAAGAAAATGAATCCATTTACTCTTTATACATGTTCAATTTTCCTATATACACAAGATATAACAGATAAATTAGATGCACTCACCCTCCTCAAATTCACTTATGCTAGTAATAGAGGGCACACTGCACATATGTTTCCTTCTCAGTGCTGACACATGCTGCTTGAAGAGTTTTAGTCTTATAAAAAATGTTTCAATATTATATATGGTATTTCATTCTTAGCCTTTGCAAGACTTCCTTTGCTTTGAAGGGTTTTCTAAGTTACTAATCCTATGACTGGCTTTATGTCTAGGCCTCTCCTTACTCATGTGGTCTGGTTTGGAACAGGAGCCAAATGAAGACTGAGGATCATGGTCAGTTTGTATTAACCATGCAGAAGGAAACTATTTCTCTCATATAGAGTTTAAATCCACCTGCATTTTAATGATGGTGTTGCAAGGAATAGAAGCTGGCAGGAGTCATGGGAAAACCTTCCACCATCTTAAAAAACCCCAGATCTGGGTCTGTACATTTCATTCAATGTGTTGATTTCATTAATCCACTAAAAACTATTTTCTTTTTATATAGTTAATCTGAACAAAAAGGTCAAACACAGTGTGGCAGTTCAGAGAAAATGGAGTAGAAATGTTGAATTACTTATGGCAAAAAATGTAAGACTATTCTCCCTTCTTCTCCAATAAAGATTGTCTCTGATGCAGAAAATTCTTTAAACTCCTTTATGACAAGCGATATTGTTTCTCTCACAGTTTGAATGAGTCTTGCAAAATTCTGTTTGTTGCTGATAAAGAGTATTAGGAAATATGGGCATGGGAGAATAACAGCTTTATGAAGGCAGGGCACAAGCCTGGAGAGAAAAAATAGGCAGCAGAAGAGGCATGTGACTGAAAAGCAAAGAGCAGAGCAGCAGCCAATGTGTCTTGTTTCCACACGAAAATCTGGAGGATTTGACCCTTTGCAAGTCTGTCAGTGCCGGATGAGTATTCCAGTGCACAGTGAGGTATTGGGGTAAATAAAATTACAACAGGCACAAAATGTTTTCATTTCTCATCTATAAACACTGAAGAGAGAATAATGATGATAAGGCTAGACCCTTGGGTGGTGACCCTCTCCAGACATGGGCCATTGGTTGAAAGGAATACATGTTCTGAAGCCTGGATGATTTTGATACGTCTACATAGTTGTGGGTTGCCTGACCTCTTACTATTTCTACAGTAAAGATATAACTATCTTTTTTTTTTTCTCTTTCATATTTCAGCATCTGATGGTTTTGCAAGAAAGTAGAACTATGGATGCTGGTCAGATCCTGAATATTTTCCCCTCCTTTTCCAAGTCCCTTTGTTTGCTTTTTGCTATGTGTTTACTGTGACGCATCCCATCTGGTTCTGCTGTATTGCATGATCCAAGATAATACTTAGCACCATAAGCAGTCAAGATGGGACACATCATAACTTGTTCCCAGTGCATGTTGCCAAGGGCCTTAGTCTTCTTCAGAATTCCAAATAATTTTTAATTTCTTTTTAAATTATAGAGCAGTAAGCACCCCAAGGGAACTCTACATTTCCATGTTACGGCTGATTCTGCACCCAAGCAAGCTTGTTTAAAACTAATTCAGGGATCTTTGTACCAGATATGCCATGACTGGGCTGAAGGTCAGGTGAGTAGCTCTGTCTTTCTTCCTGAACTGCTCAGTCTCATCACAGCCACCCTGATTATGTTTTGACCCTGTCCCCAGTCTTGTTTGGTACCCTCCTGTTGTCAGGGAGGGGCATTCTCAGTGTCCATTTAGGGCAGATTTGTATTGTTGAGCTGTAGAAAAAAACAGCCAGTGCAGAGGCAAAGGACAGAGCTTGTAATAAGAAACCATTCTTTCCACGCCCTCTGGTTTTCGTCCCCATATTTGAGTTCAAAACCGTGATATTTTGAACTATGACTCACCAGTTTTGCTTTATTGCTGATAGTCTGTGGTTGGTAAAGTTTATGAGTTTAATCAGTCAAGCAGCTATATGCAAAGTAAAACTAAGCCAACAGTAGTTAATTTCTGCACAGAATAGAAATGGATAATGTAACGAGACTTCATCATGTCCAAAGGCATGTAAATTAATCTGACATTACAGACATAGCCTTTGCACACACGCACTCAGAAAGAAGGGCTTTTATAGATTCATAGAATTTTGTTTATATTGTTTCCCATGTAGTTTATTTTTTTCTGTGATTTGTTCATTAGCCAGGTGGACACACCATGCTGGGTCCCTGCAGCAGAAATCAGCCATCTCGCGGGACCTACAGAGGTGCCTGAGCTCAGTCAGGGGAGAGAGCCCAAAGAGATTCAGTGCGGTCACAGAGAGCAGCGAGAGACACGCTTCCGCTGCAGGGTCCTGTTGAGGATTATACCCTCCTGCAGATGCCCTGATAATCTCATAATCCTTAACCTATGACTTGCCTCTGATCTCCTCTCGCTCTAAATTATTCAGACTTCAAGTAAGAGGAAGTTTAGAGAAGAACAATTATGAAAAGCCATTTCCATTAAGGTCCTAAAACATTTGTAGCCAGTTTAACAGAGTAGTTAATGAGAGCAGTACGGGAGACGTTGGGAGGATAGTGTAGATGTCTTTAATCTTTCTGCTCTATTTTTCTTATCTCCACCATATCTGCTGAAGCAAGCAAGCAAATAAGATGTGTTTCCAGTATGCACTTAACACTCCACATACCATTTAAAACATTTTAAAAGCGGAAATTTGCTTTATTTTTTCATTGATTTAAAGGTTTTATCTGATGTCATATATATGTCATGAAATATTCCCTCAAACACACAAATGCTGACAGTCTTGCAAATAACAGGTTTTAGTACTCAAAAGTACATCCACTTTACCACTTTTTTTTTTTTTTTTAACAAAAAATGGATTATTTTGTTACAGCTGTCCAGTAGGCCTGTTACACTACAGTGAGAAGATGGTTGATATATCCTTTCTGGTTCTGCCTTTTTTATGAATTTCGAAGATAATTTAAAATTAAAATAGCCTAAAGCATAGAAGAGACTGGCATTGGTTATTTACTCTTTACAAATAGATGTAATTTTGAGGGGCTTTGTATTTTTTTATTGATAAAGCTCTGAAATATGCATCATTCTGCTTTATGGATTTATTTTCATACAGCTTCTGGGTAAAAGTTAACTTTTACATAGCATTTTGTCTTATTGTTTTAAAAATGTAATATTTAAAATATTTTCTATTTGCAAAACAGTCCCCTTCTTCATCTCTCCCCCAAAGTATTTCACTTTCTTTTATTCTATTGGGGTTTCTTTATAATAAGAAAAAGAGAAGAAGAATATACTTGTTCCAGAAATAACAACAACAACAACAACAACAACAATAATAATAAAAAATTTTTCATGAATACTGAAAAGATACAACTAAGTAAAACTTGTTAAACAAAACTTGTAAGAATATTCAAAACAGGAAACATCACAAAACAGGTTGGGTTTTTTTTAGTTTAGCAGAAATGAAGGAATGCAGAGAAGTAGTACAATTGGAATTCGTTACCATGCATCACTGAATGACTCCTTTCACCTTCCAGGCTACATTCTATTTGAACTACCTATTTGTGATAGTTGTTTTTCACTCTTATTTCGACTCTGTGCTGTGATCTCAACTGGGGTCTCAAGGTGTTGCAGCATGATAATTTGCAACAAGTAAAATTACAAACATCCATCATTATCTCTGTCATTTTTTTTTCAATATCATCAACAGAGCTATTTAAAAACTGTCCCAACTATTTGGCTTTTGAAGGCAGATTTAGCCATTCTGGGCTGAGGTTCTTGCAGTGTTTCATATGATGATTTATGCACAAAACTGTACTATTGTATTAATAATTGGAGTAACTTTTGTCATTTTACAAATCCAAAGTAATAAATGTCACCACCACTAAAACTGTAATTCATTTAATGGTGTCACATCCTTTTAAAGTCACTAGTACTCTGGATCATGTCCCTTCCTTGCTGTTATATTAGAACCACAATATAAAAATGCACAGTTGACTTCGCAGGAAAATCATTAAAAAAGAGTGCTTTATCTCTTTGACTCCTTTGACCTCTCCCTCCCAGCTGTAAGTAGTTTACTGTAGCTGTATTCTTCCTCTCCTAAAGCAAAAGTAATTAATCTACTTTCAAGATTTGCAGAATCTCATATTTCAAAAAGTACTTAGTTTTGCTTAGAATGGCCTTGTTGTCATTGTGTGATTGAAAAATGATCTCAACACATGTTATCAAAGATCAAACAAATGCAAAACCAAACTAGCTAAGTATTTGACCTGGGCTGAGTCATCCTATCATACTGGGCCCTGAGCTCACTATCATCCCTGATCAGTGCTGGAGTGTGACACCCACAGGTTTAATTAGATTGCAATATGACCATATAACTGAATTTGTGTTTAGCAATAGATAGGTATGGTGATGGCCTTGTTGTTTGGTTGCTATGGTAAAGATTGGGCTTTTAAAGAGCACAAAATAAATTAAGAGTAATAGTGACAAACTAGACGAGATGGTTGATGTGGAGCTTATGAATTCTAATTTAAATGAGGAGCTTCTATGTGAGATTTCAAACTCCAATGTGAATGTGTTGTTGGGTGCCTTCACTACTGTCTTTCTACTCCCATATTTGGCTGAAATTCAATGGGATGATGACACAGCTCTAATAATGGAAAGTCATTAACCTGAGGAAATCTCATTCAAATTAAAGTAAATGGGGCAATGCAATAGCTAAAGCTTGCCAGGGTAAGTTTTGTCTGACTTCTTTTCAGGCAGCTGAAGCTCAGAGCGGTGGAATTTCTCCCTGAGGCAGAACAAAGGAATTAGATGTCATTTTGCAACCCTTTAACTAAAATTGATTTCAAACCTTTTTGCAGGAGAGAAGGTAATGCTTCTCAAAGTAGGATTAACCAAAGAAGAAAAATGACTCCGTAAAGAGGAGAGAGCATGAGATGTTCAAGAATATCTAAAAAAAGGATCCAAAGAAAACTACCACCCTAAATCACACACAGTTCAGATAGAAAAGACAAAAAGATTCTGACATATCCAAAAAAATCAGAGGAAGGAAACCGAGGCGTGTGTGTTTATTATTTTGTCTAGTTCTGTATCCTTCCTGTGCTAACTGAAGTAGAGGATAATTGTATTTAGAAATCCATGTACATCTTGGGCATCTGTTAACTTTCAACTGTCCTGTATCACTGAAGAGTAACATGTAAATCCAGCATGCTGCAGGCTAGATTTAAGGAATTCAATGTGTTTAAATCACTGTGGTGTCTGGAAGCTTAGGACAGCCTAGGGCAGCCTAGAAGCCATTTAGCCTCATTTCTGTGATGAGATCACAGATACCATATTTTATCTAAGAAGTGTGTCAGAGGTGCCAAGCGTGGGACAAAGACCAGCAGTCCAAGAGAAGATGAAGATGAAACTCAAATGTCTATCCTTGAGGTTTCATTACAGCAACCTGGCTAGTGTTCAGCTAGGGTGAGCCACATCAGAGCTGAAACAATAACCAAGAATAATAGGAGAAATATATGTTCATAGTAGTAAGTGAGCTTGCAAATTGCATTCTTCTTAAGCTCTTGGCCTCAGACCAGAAATTTTTAATTTAAATCATATATTGAAATACTACTTCCTCCTTCCCTGCCCCCTCTGGTTAATTAACAAAAGCCTCATACTAGAGTGCAAAGAGTGAACAGTTGAAAAAATATACACATTTTGAGTTTTTTTCTAAGCTATTTCCTTCAGAAATAAGAGTTCCACTTTATCCTCTGAGCTTGGGAAATTTTATGCAAAAGCCCTGTTGAGCTTGCTTGTTGCTGTCTCCTACAAAGATTTTTCCTACTTGTTTGTGACCCCACTTCACCGTCAATCACTCTTTGGCAATCTGAGCTGTTTTAAAATCATGTAAAACAGATACCGACACTAAAGAAGATTCATCCATAGAGGAATGGAATGTGAAACTACTCTTCAAAAAAGCAAGTGTCATTGTCTTTTAGTTGTAGTAGTAATTTTTTTCTGAACCAGAAGCTTCTGATGTTAATCTTAGCCTCTGGGCATTAAATGGATCAAAAAGAAGGATTGGAAGGGACAATGTTTATGTGAGGTGCTCATGTGCTAGAGCACAGGATCATCAGTTGGTCGTCATATTGACCCTCATGCCGCTCATATTATGGAGCCAAATATAGCCTAGCATTACCTGACTATCTCTTGCTGAGAGAAAGGACACTACCATTATAGAGTTGTGAAACCAGAAGATGAAGTATTTCAAGAAGGAGGCACTTCTTACACATGTATGATTTTTTATTATGTCCTTCCCCCTTCTTTCTGCATTGTCTACATGGAGGTTACACTCTCAGGTACTGTGTGCAAATACTGAGGGTATCCACTGAGGATGACAGGGCTGATTGCTTCTGTAGCTGCAGATAGCTTACCTATCTCTGCATGGCATAGCAATCTGCCAGACAAGCAGGTTTCTGGGTAGTGGTTAGACTCAGGACATCAGCAAAGGTGGTGGCCCCAACTCAAATGGGTTGTCAACACCCCACCTCCCAGTGTGGTATTGAATTGGGCCCTGTGTCTCCAGCTCAGTGCTTGCACAGTGAGACTCAGAGGTCATGCTCACTTTACCCATGGTCACATTCAGGTGTTAGATACAAATCACTGCTGTCTTTGGAGCCATTGGCTTCCTTGTGCTGGTTTCCCAGCTACTGATGTCACACTCTACCATGGAGATGGAGGCAAAGACCCGTCCCTCTTCTGAAGGGTTGTCAGGAGGCAGTAGGCAGAGGTGGCCTTTTCTGCTCTACAAGATTTCTCCTCCATGTAGAGAAAAGTCACTGTGTTACTGTCTCCAGGCCACTTTGTCTCTCCTTGCTGAAGGGGGTTGTATTTGGACAACCATGTACATCCTGTATGCTAGTCCCTTTCCAGGATAAGTTTGGTTCTGTATGAGTGAAGTCCCATTAGGCCCAAGAGAGGACTATATTGTAATAAAATCAGAGCTGGATTCACCAAAGCTCGGGAGATATTGACCTTCATCAACACTCTAGCCCAATGGTTAGGGTATTAACCTTAGAGTGTGAACAGAGGAAACAAGAGCCAACAGACCAGCTGGGTCATGATCTTTGCTTTAATGACTGAGTAAGGAACGCTGGAAAGATCCACAAGAGGTATCCCTTACTGTATCCTACAGCCCATAGGTTAGGCCCAGCAGAGGGGTTGTAGTAATCTTCACTGTCTCCCATAAACCAGGTGATGCTTCTAACTGTGCAGGTATATTCAGATGAGATGTTTCCTCTCTTGTTCTGTTTTGCCCACTTCTCTTTGTAAATATAACAAGGGAATCAATATATTTTGTATTGGAGTATATATTTTTTCTATTTTTCTTCGGGCTACAATGAGTTGAGACGTGTTCAACTTTCAGGTAGTGATTTCACAGGTACTCTAAGAAACAGGTGAAAGTGGCTTGTTTATCACTCATCTTTTTTACTATCTGAAGACCCTCACAAAAGGACTAAACATGGGGCTTTGTATAACCTGATCTAGTGAAAGGTGTTCCTGCCCATGGCAGGGGGGTTGGAACTAGATGATCTTTAAGGTTCCTTCCAACCTTGATGATTCTATGATTTTATGATTCTATGTCAGGGCCCCATGTGTGCTGGGGTTCCTGGGGTCTGGAAGCTTCAAGGGCTTCCCATGGTGGGTTGGGGCACCCCTGGGGCAGCACCAGGGCAGCCCCAGCCCCAGGTATTGTTCACCTCTCAGGTGACAGGGCTGGGCCAGGCCATTGGTCCACAGGTGAGGATCAGGATCAGGCCTGGTGATGGGGACCAGAGTGAGACACAACCCTGGGAAGGCCACATGGGTGCCCTCAAGACCCTGACTGACAACATGGTCATTATGTGCTGGGCTGTCAGTAAGCGACTGGTAACAAATTGTAGATAGAGAAGCAGCAGGGTTTCCCCATGTCAGGTTAAAACCAGATATGGATCAGGGCCTTTCATGTCCTGTATTGCATCATGTCCTGAGCAAACTTAGTGCTGGCTGTGGGCCAGGGGGTAATTTTCCAGCCATTTTTCCAGCTGCAGACTGGAGTGCCTTGAATGTAGCCTTTACACTCCTCTAACATCAGGCCCTGAAACAAAGACTATGTGTGCTCTACAAAGACCTTTTGTTATAAATAGGTGGATTGTGTTTACAATTGGGATTACAGTACATGGGAATCAAGATACAAAAATATAAATGAGAAAGCCTCTTTCTGATGATACTGAATAAAATAACTCCCTTAGGAATTGCTGTACACTTACACAGTCATCATATGGCTTACTGGGAAAGTTGAAGTTATTAGTCTCGTAAGGGTCCCAGCACATCTGCAGTTACACCCTTGAGTCTGTTTCAATACAGTACAAAAAACCACTCTGCATGTTTAGAGCCACGTTAATTAGAGAGTTGCCATAGAAATTGCTAGCATCTCAATACTTAATTTCATTTCACAACAGGGCAAAATCCTGAGATTTCAAAACCTTCCTTAGAATGGAAATTCTAAAATCCTTAGGAAAAAATATTACACAAAAAAAAAAAGTATTTGGAGTTCATTGAAATGTTTTAGTTCACGTATTCAAAGCATCACAATGGTTTGTGTTGATTCATTTCAACACTGAACTGCAGATCACGACTGTGCATTGTCTTGAGGGAGCTGTAGTACCACATCTCATTCATTCCCACACTGTGAGCAGGGTCCCTGGCTTGACTCCATCTTCTGTAATGCACTCTGAATCACAGGGCTTCCAAGATACGTCCTACAGTTTTGTTCAGAAAGACATATGTGCATTACAGGAAATGGATATTTTCAGCAAAAACACAAGAGAAAGGAAGTCCACAGCTATAGATCACAGAAGGCATAAACCAGAAGGAAATGGTCACTCTGAGTTTGCTTATTCATGTCAACTCAAAAAAAACCCAACCTCAAACCAAAACCAAAGAAACCTTTGGAGTCATTCAGATCACAAACACTTTTTGATTTGTTTTCAACCACCCCAAATTGAAGTATTTCACTTTGATTTTTATGAACTTTTTCAAACAATAAAAATTCTGCAATGCAAGGAACTTTAAAAAGCATCCAATATTAAAAGTCAGGTGACAGAGGAGACTTACAGCCGTTACTTCTGTCCAAGACTTCTGTCAGGAAAATGGATGAAATGCTTTTAAACTCAGAAGTGGGAACTTTAGCTCTGGGCAAGCATCCTCCTCTGCTCCTGCCTCTCCCTATGCTGTCTTTGGTGCTCCTTTTTTACTGCTCCTCTGCTGAAGACTGCTGCCTGCCATGGTGGAAGTGTTCTCTGGCCCACGTCAGTCCAAATGACTGTAAGTCCTGTTATTTAAGGTATTTAAATAATAGAATCATAGAATGATTTAGGTTGGGAGGGACCTTAAAGATCACCTAGCTCCTCTCCCTCTGCCATGGGCAGGGACATCTCTTATTAGACCAGGTTGCTCAAGGCACCATCCAACTTGGCCTTGAACACATCCAGTGATGGAGCATCCACAACTTCTCTGGGCAACCTGTTCCAGTGTCTCACCTCCCTCAGAGTGAAAAATTCTTCCTTACTTCTAATGTAAATCTCCCCTCTTCCAGTTTGAAGCCATTACCCTTTGTCCTATTGCTACAGGACCTTGTAAAAAGTCCCTCCCCATCTTTCTGATAGGCCCCCTTTGAGTACTGAAAGGTTGTCAAATAACTTGGCTCATTTTGAGATAAGACAGTCTTTGATGGCAGCGGAACTGGCAGATGGGATGGTCGGTGCATTGCATGGAGAGGCAATGGTAAGCAGCTAGGAGCAGGGTTTGAAACTTCTTCCACTGGCACAGGTATAGCTGGGAGAAAACCACTTGTAGCCATGTTTCACTGAAGTGAAAGGTATGTTTCTGCTGATTTGATCCATGGTTTGAAAGTTGTTCTGCTTTTCTAGCTTACTATATCACAAGGTACTCCAAAATAAATAAAATTGTTTGAACAAAATATATACTTGCTGTGAAAAAAATCCCCAGTGAGTTAATGTTGACATATGGTTCCCTTCTGTAGGTATGTTGTAGGGGTTTTTTGTTGGTTTGTTTTGTTTTTTTTTTAATGGCTGTGCATGCCACAGTGACTATCTTCACTAGTGTGAAATGTAAATTGATTTTTAGAAGTCACTAAGCATACTTAGTGGAGTGGGCTTTTATGAGTATTCAGAGCCCTTGCATATTAAGCTGTTCCTACTGGTAGACAAGTATGGAGTTAGGAGAGGAACTTCAGGAATCTTAGGCCACAACAACTGAATGGAGATCTCACATACAAGGGTGAAAAACTCCACTTATCAGACCAGAAGATGTTTCCAAAATTGAATCCAAATCAGTCTGCAGATGCTGAATACATTTTCTGAATAAGTTTTATTAAACAATTTTTTTTTTAAATAACATTTTCGAAAGCATGTATATCAGCTACTTTTACAGATTCGGGGTCTTGCATAATGAAGAAGCCTGCCATTTACATCAATAAATGTTATTTTCTTTCAGAGAGTAAGGTTCTGGTAAGCATAGCTATTCAGGTGATCTCTTGCAATTTGGAGGACTGCATAATCCTAATATTTATTAGTGTGCCACTGTCAGATAAAAATATTCCTTATATGGACAAGATGTCTACAAGGAATGTATACTTTTAATAACTACAGTACTCACTTTGACAAATACCAGTTGCGTTTGAGTATGAATTTGCAGACGCACTGAGCTGACCAGGGCCTTTCAAGGTATCCGCTGTAATTGGTGGTTGGTAGGGGAGAAGAAACAGAAGAATTCCGTTACATCTCAATTTGACTTCAGAAAAATAAAAAATCAACATTAGATGATTTAGATTAGTTTTTGTGCTTTATCAGCTGATGATAAGGTACACCATGCAATCCAATCCTGGGCATTTTAGTATTCTATATGAGCCAGAAACATTGGAACATACCATATAATAGTTGGTTGCTCTGAAGACATAGACATGAAAAAGAGAGAAGTACCACAACTTAAAAGAATTTCAGAAGAGTGTACACTCCAAAGCAGATCTCTGTTTTGTCACCTGATTTCTGCCTTGTTATATGAAGGCATTTCCTCTGCTTCCCCATATGTCCCTATAAATATGCTCCATCTTGTGAACTATTTCACCTCTTTCTGATGCCTCGTTACACCCATGACAGAAAACTACCAGTGAGACTGGGACAGCTCCCAACCCCAGGGACCAATGACTCCAGAAATCCATTGATTACTATTTTTGTGTAGGTGTCTTTTCCTTTGTCTACAATGCCGTTTCATTCCAGCGCTATGAAAGGCAGCATATTCTTTTGTGTGTGTCATGTAGCAATTGACCATATTTTTCATCTGTGGTATTTCCTTTCCTTTCCTTTTTTTCCCCCTTCAAACCTAAACTATTGCTGTGTGCAGAAAACTGTATGCCTAGAAATGTTGTCAGTCTTGTTGGCAGCTGTGTGTTTCTGTCATTAGTGCAATGACTTGGGATTGAAGCAATGTCACACACTTCTTGCTTGCTGGGTGAAATCTGTTGCCTGGCCTCTCCCTGCCCAGCATACTGTAGGGCTGTAGCCTCCTCTACTCCTTCTCTTGTCTGTGTTGTGTATAAGCTCTTTGAGGTAGGGGCTGCCTTTGACTAAATATTTGGACAAGATAAAGCATGATGCAATCTAGATATTTTTTTTGAACCTCCAGGAATATAATCATGTAAATAAGAGTGGTTTATATGAATCAGGATTTTATCATTTAGTGATTTACTGGCACGCTTCAGTGGGATCTGAAATGGAATTTTTCTTATGCCATACGCATAAGGACTCACTGTGACAAATTGTTCAGGAGCTGGAGCTTTTCCCCACCACAGAAGAAATATTGAGCTAAAATGAAGGCCAGTAAATGTTTAATTACTGATACTAAACCATCTTTCATATATATACTGTGAACATGAAACATATTGGATAGAGCTGCTGACTGGCGCATTTTCATAATATGTGAAACTGGTAAATCAGAAACAGATGGAAGTGCTGAAGTGGGAGAATTGCCCTGTTCCCTAATTAACTTGATAACAATGCAGAAGAGCATTATTTGGGTTTTGGGGAAGACTGTTGGGTCAGTATTCTCCCAGGTAGAAGATGGATAGCTAGGACATGAAAATTATTAACCAGGATATATATATGTTATCATATACCCATTCATATTTATCAAGGAGAAGCTTATAAAACAGCTACCATTCTGGTTCTCTTCTCTATCATTTCTTGAACTATCAGATATTCTGCTCTAATGCATTGTATAATGTGGTTTTCCATATCGGCACAATGCAAGACATAGAGCTGGAGGAAATGACTGTTTTTTCAATTATTTACTGAAAAATATGATTCCCTGAAAAAAGTTATGAATTGAAGGGGAATTGGATCATTACTTTTGGCTATTAAAAATGAGTCTAAACCAACAAAATGGTTGAATGTCCCTTTGGACCAACTCATTCTCTGGGAGAATTTAAACCACACCTGTAGCCTGTTCAGCTGTATAAACATAGGTGTACAAATTTCTGCTTTCCTATGATTGCAGTTCTGCTTTATGTACATGGTTAGAGGTGCATCTGACTAGGAACTAGAAGTCTGGTGTCTCACAACTTGCCTAGTCCTTCAGGTAGAACAGAACTGAGGACCCATGTAGCCTGGGGGCTGGAGTTTCCTCACACTACCTGTGGCCACATCACCTTAAGACTTCTGACAGTAACCTAAGGTGTTATTCTCAGCCACTTTTGGCTGAAAAGACTAAGCGTGATCAAACCCAGAAAGATTTCTACAATAGAAAGGAAGCAATGCATCATATATCCTATGGCCTCGTGGTTAAAATCCTTTTCTGGAAGGTAAGATATGCGAATTCAGAGTGCCATAGACAGGAAATAAGACAGAACTGGATCTCTTAAGCCCTGGAAAAAGAGTCTAAAAATCACTGAATTAGTGAGCAAGATTACAGCTACTGTCCAATAGCTTTCTAAACTTAAACCTTCTGCTCCTTTGCCTTTCTTACAAATGCCTTTCAAAAACAACAAAGTTGAGGGTTTTTTTCGATTGTAGGGAAAGCCTTCAAGTATTCCATCCACCTTCTGGTTTTTGCTTTATTTGGCAAGAAAAAGGAAGCTTTTAATTCATTATGATCCAAACCAAAATGCTTTATTTGTGTATTTTCTTCTGGATCTAGATCTAAAAATCCAAATATTCTAACAGTTCCAACCTTAGCAAATGTGAGAACATAGGTTTCGTACCAGTCCTCTTTCTAAGGGTTTTCCTCTGGGCAACCTGCTGTATAAGTACACATCAAGGTAAGATTCTACTCTTAGTGTGATGTATAAGGAGGCTGCAATGCATAAATAAAGCTTTCTGAAAATGTAGAAAGCAGCACCGTGAGCCCAGAGGCTCTATTTCATCCCTCCAAAGCCAAATGCAGCAGACGTTGTTCAGCCACAGCTAGAAACCTGATATCCCCTGTTAGCTGCAGGAAATGGGGCATGCTACACTTAGGAAGTCCAGACATATTTTTCCTGAGTCATGATTATGTTAAAAGCATTTACTACGTAAAAATGGAAAAATGAGTAGGAAAAAGGAAAAGGATTCCACGCGATTACTTTTCCTTTCTACTTCGTTTTAGAAAAAAAAGGGGGACATGGAAAGAGGGTATTTGCTTTCTACACTTCTTCTCTCTCTCTGCTCCCAATCCCCCAGGATAGCTTACAAAATAACTTTCAAGTGAAGCCTGACCCTTCTTTTTGGAAATGGCTTCATGACACTAGAGCAATTATGATATTTCAAGTATTCGTTAGCTGTAGTCTGTGGAGCAATGGCTGGTATTCTCTGATGAGCTCTTTGGTATCATATGCTTGGGACTGGTGGACAAACCCTACAATAGAAGAAAACTCAAGGGACAGGTGATGTGCTCATGAAGCTCAGGGAAGAATGTAGGGAGTGACCACAGCTATTGCACATACAGCTGAACTCATCTCAGTACAATGGGAAGTGGAGGGTGAACCTTGTTTTTGATAAACAATTGTATCAGTTGAGTGGATCAGATGATACGCTGAGTTTTCTCTGAGTTAATTAAAAGAATGTGAGTATCTTCTTGAGTTAGCAATACCAGTATGGGGAAAATGTATACATGGCTCAGCATAGAGTATAAAAACTGAACAATCAATAATATTAACTTCAAAGACATGCTTGAACTAGCTTCAACATATGTATTCCTTCCCAGTGATTTGGGATGCCCAACATCATGAAAGTGAGTGTAGAGAGACTGGAAACAGCAATCACATGCATATGGTGATCTAATTGTATGTTGTAATTGCTATATTGTGCTTGTATTCTGGTTTCAGCACACTGCTGTATCACTCTGCTAAATCAAAATCTTGTGTAACATCAAATATCTTTAGATACGTAAATGTGGTATTAAACATAAAACCCTCCTTGTGCAGAATATAAAAAAGAACCTGGTCAGAAAGCATTACACTCTGACACTGCTTCTAGGTTCTCCTCCTTATTTTTCATTGCTAAATCAAGCTTGCAAAAACTGAAAAGCCCATTTGCTATTTTCACAATATTACTCTATCAAGGAAGCTCTTGAGGTAGTCAGAAAAATGTTTTCAATGAGAAATGGAAGTGTTCACTATACCAACTCTACATGAAGATGTGATCCACTCTAAGAAAAGTTCTTAAATTATGATTATTCCAGCTACTCTATTACCTTGCCTGAGGCTGCACCACTGTTGTATCTTTGAGAGGAAGCAGAAATTTTCTAAATGATTACCCAGCTTCCTCTCAGAGCAATAGCTACCCTACTGAAGGAAGAATGGGCTGGAGGGGCATCAGAGGGGTGGGAACTCTTCTTCACTTACTTTCTGTTGACATGTCCATCCACATGAGAACTGATATAGCTCTTGTTTGTCTGTGAAATTTTCTTGGCTATCCTGATGAATGTAAGCGTATGCATATTTTTTAAATCTTGACGCTTCCTTTGCATCAGTAACTTCCTATATCAACTACTTCTCCTTTACTTAAGGTAAACTTTTGGAGTAAGAATATTAAAAGCTCAGGAGTTAAGTGTTCAAAAGTTAGGAAAAGTCATATTTAAAGCTCTTTGCATCATTAACCACACAATGAGGTACTGATTTTTGTAAGTTCTTATGATGCAGTGTTGGGAAAATAAATGATATGCCACACTTTAATCATTCATTATTAAATATTAACTGTTGACATGCTTCAGTTGTAATTGCTTTTGTAATAACCATATATTTCTTGTTGAATGTATTTGAAATATATTTTTAGATAAATTGTTTGAATCTTTTTTCCTCCTGTCATTTTGGACAGAAAACATCTGCCAAGTTCTGAGTTTATAATTTCTGAGTTCTTGTCGCAGCTTGGTTCTTGATTTACTGGAAGATATGCCTGTTTTTCACTCAGTTTGTAGAGGAGGACAACAATTTCTCCAAAATCTCCTTCATAGCTTAAAATGATCAACTAACATTTGAAGATATAAATTGTGTAGGAGAGAAAAGTAGTATTATTTGGAAGTCTTCTAATTAGAAAATGATGCATCCAGGCCTGTATGGTACTGTTTCTGGAAAAAAACTCTAAAAGAAAGAGAGCTCTGATTTTCTTCCAACATTGCATCACTTGCAGAAAGTTTTGTAAAATACAGGAATATTATTTTAAAGCTAGAACAATTTAATATATTTACAAACGCTGTATTCCAGTCAGTCAAATTGTTCCAAATAGGACTTCTTCCTAAAGAATTAAGTGAAATTAAGATGAATCTGGAAATGGTGCTAGAATCCCTACCAGAAAACAGTGATCTATAATTGTGTTTCAGCTACTATTTCTGCAAGACCATATTTTAAATCACTGAAAATCTTACTACTATATACTTCGGTGTATTTGGAAGTGAAATATCCATGTGCAAAAAGTGATTAAAACACTCTACCTTCTGATTTCTCAATTACTGCTTCTTTCTAAAAACCCCAGACCATTCTCAATGTACTACAAGCTTTGTAACACTGTGTTGCCACATTATTCTCTCAGATTTATATTCCTTTAATGGTCTTTGAAAGGCCAAGAGGCAACATTTGGCAATATATATATATTATGTGGTGGTCGCTTCTGTTCAAGGAAGCATTCCAGCTACCACAGTTACTTTGTGGCAAGAATAAGAATGATACTCAAATCGTTGTGCAAAAACTAGGCATAGTATAAATGCATTCAATATGCAAATAAAATACGTGGAGTTGTATATGCAGGGATTTGACATGCAAGAATCCCTCACTCCCACTTTATTTTCTGAAACTATCCAGTCCAACAAAGTTTAAAATAATGTTAAGCCTTGAAGACTTTGGAGGCTTGGTAAAGCTAAGTCCTGAAAATTTAGTCTAATGTCAAGCCAGCTGTGTTCAGCCCTCACCAAAATTGCTTTTCCCTGAACTGCTTGTTTAAAATGCCAGCTGGCCAGCAACTGGCATATATATAATGCATTGTGTGTTGACATTGTGTAGCTGATAAGGAGCTCAACAAGATTTTCAAGACAAACTTGGGAAACTTCCCAAGTTATGTCCTAACACCACTGAAAAGATCAGACTACTGAAATGGAAATAGACCCACTGCATACCATAGTTTTTGCTTGACTGTGTAAATATTAAGGGAACTTAAAAATTATGGCCAGAGACAAGTTCATTCCATTTAAGACCTGTGTAAGCTCTCTGAGGATAAAATCTCACTGCTTATTTGCTTCTCCTCTGGCCTGAAAAGGAAATACTTGTGCAAAAATATTTGAGTGTCTATCAGGGAAATGTACTTCTTCTGTGATAAGGGATGCTGGGAGATCCCAGGCAGAAGTATAGTAACCCTCAACCCCAGCTCCACAGCTAGCATCTCTTCACAAGCACTGCATGACACACAGTGGGTGTACCTACCATATCTTTCTCTGAGGCCATCTAGAAGTGACTGAAATGGGGACATGAGAAGCATGTAGAATTGAATTTCTAGCTCTAAACGTGTTCCAGACTACAGTCATTTCCTTGGAAAGGCCCACAAGCTGGATGAGAGCTTCCACATTGTTCTGCTAGCTCTCTTCTCAGGCCAACACCAAACTCAGCAACATCCCCTCAGCAAACCTTCATCTCTTATTCTTTATCTGTTTGCTCTTCTCTGTCTCAAATCAGCCAAGGGTGAACACACCACTGAGAGCTCAACAAGCTGCCCCCAATAGGAACTCCTCTGACTGGCCTCAGCAGGAACTCTCTTCTGCAGGAACTCTCTTCAACTAAGCAGCTCCTCATTGCTTCTCATAAACTGGTAAGTTCCTGGCTGATATAGCTCTATCCTTGCCCATCACCCCAACCATGATCACCTGGGGGAAGGCAGGGCCTCACAGAGGTGGACCAGGTTCTGTTTCTGAGGCCTGAAACCACTTGGGGAACAAATCATACTGCTGTGTTGGGACTCATCCACAGGTCAACTGCAACTTGGAGGCCACAGCACTTCACATGTGTTTTGCCCAGGCTGAGTCAAGAGATGAGGCTGTACCATAGTGCACACCTACCACACAGGGTAGATACTACCTTGCTCTGCCTCCAGGGACTACAGTGTAAGATAAACATGGTCACTGTTGTTCAGCATCTGATTCTTCTCTCTCACCTGTGTATGTGACACACTACAAAGGAAAAAGCCCATTATCTCCAGGGAACATGCATCATATTGAAAACAGATTATCTGAAGATGAAGTAAGTCCAACAAACTGTACTAGACACATGTTTTTTCTAAATGTATGTTTTTATGCAAAGTGTTTACAAATAGTAAATCACACCAATCCTATCTTCATATGATGGAGCATTATAGATTTTCTCCAGGCTCCATGTTATTTGTATTTCCTAAAGGTTTAACAAGTTTACATGAATCTCTTTGTGCCTGGAATCATAGTTGTTTTTTTTCCCAGAATAATGAAGCTGTTTCACAATCACTGGCAGACATGAGGCCAATAAGATAACATTTCCCACATACTCCACATTCCAGCGTCTTGGAAGGGAGCTTTTAGATATGGCTTCTTAAAAGCAGTTGAAGGTTTGAATTAAAATGTCTCTGAATGTGGCTTCAGCTCTCAGTCAGTCGGTTTCTTGAAACACTGAGTAATACTGATGTGTTAACAGAGCATGGCTATACAAATTCATTAGCAAAAGTCAACAACTGTTCAATAGAAAGCAAGAAACTTGTACGCAGCTGCAGCTGCAGCAGTAAAAAACCCCCAGAAAACCTAAAAGGTAGAAACTCTTTATTTCCCAATAACAAATTAAAGTGCACATTTCTTTTTCAGTTGCCCAGTCTAACGCAAATCTTCCCAAGGAGTAGGAGTTCATATGCAAACTCCAAGTTTGCTCAATGCTGTCATTCATCTATTAATCTGAGAATTAATTTTTTTCAAACAAAAAGTACTTTTCTGTTTTCAAAGGAGAAATTGCCTCATCTTCCATGAGCAAAGGAGCCTAGTGCTGCTTTTTTTAGTTTAGTAAGGTAGATCTTGGTGAGGCATAAGGTTTTTTGCTATTTTAGATATAAGGTTCTGCATCTCCAAGAGCCTATATATTGGCAATACTGTCAATCTAGACAAATAATTTATATTTTCTCCAGAGCACACTAGTGAAAAATACTAGTCATTCCAGTTATCCACATATAGTTATAATTTAAAAGCACTGCTTCTCAAGGCAAAGCACTATTAGAATGGCTCGTGAACTTACTCTTTGCTTTTTTATTTTATTTTCTTGAAACTTCTGGATTCTTAAGGTGTGTGAGGATCTCACATATATGCAGATCTGCATTCCTCCAAATCTGATCCTTCAGGTATATCACAATGCAGAGGTATTGTGTGAAGCTTTACCTTGCTTTTCCTTGTGCCTTTGGTGCCGCTGAAATCTGTCATGTGGAGCCTTTTCTTCTTCAGGGGAGGTATTATGTTTTGGTATGGTGATTTGGCTTAGTAATGTAGTTAGGCTTTTACTGTGGTTTTTCTTTTCTTGCTTTTTAAAGGTGATATGTGTTTACCTTAGAGCGAGCAAGGTCAAAAAAAGCATGCTTTGCTGTGATCAGTTGTAAGTTCCTGAGGAAGTTCATTCCATGGTTTGTGCACTATCCCCAGGAGAGCTCTCCCCTGCAGAGAGGCAGGCATTACCCTTTGCTACAAAATTCCTTTCTGCTTAGACCATGATGCTAGCTGCAATTCTCACTCCAGAGTTTTAGCTGAGATTTTGGATTTGCTCAACTTGAGCCAATAAGTGCCTTGAAGGTTTTACCATTGCAGAGATTGTTTGTGGGAGATTTATGTCAAAAGCTGATGCAAACTTGGTGCAGCCCATCTAACCTGTACTGCTGAGGAGAAAGCTCTGCATTAACATTAGTCCTCTGCAATTTATCATTGGTGGATGTCTTTTCAACAAGTAGAGGAATTCCAGCAAAACACAATGAAACAGTTTTACCAAATTGCTAAAAAGTAGGGCCATTTATTTTCTTCTCAAGGCTCAAAACCTCATGAATTCTTTAACACTTGAGTAATGAAGCAGGGCAGGAATCTTTCATAGCACTCCCTTGCAGAAACATTAAAGCTAGGATCTAATGAAGTGAGTCAATGCAGTGGCAGCTTGGGCTAAAGCTGACCATAGGGCCTTGGATAGATGGCTGCTTCCAAGCTGCAGGCCAGGTAACTCAAGACATTCAAGCTTTTTCAGGGGGTAGTATGGGGAAGAGAAAGACTCTTTTTGCAACAGTGACACTTGCATGGGAATTAAGAGACCTTACTTGCTAGGTCAAGACTCATAGCCATCTGGGCAAAAGGAAGACTATTTGCCACTGTGCAATCAAGAATAAAAGAGTGCAGGAGTCAAAGAGTACACAAGAAAATGTAAGCCTCCTTCTGCAACCTAATGAGGAGGGTTAATCCAGCTTCAGAGTGGAATGCTTCTGAGTAAGCATAGAAGCCCAAGATGTCTACTCTGTTGCTCAAAGTGAAGGCAGTAGTTGAATTTTAGATACTTTGGGTAGTTGTTACTTTACATGGGTTATCTAAGACTTTCAGGAGAGGCGGTGAACTGGACTTAAGCTCACACTTTCAAAACAGGTGAGTCCTACTCATCTTGATGATCCTGCCATTTCCTTTACCTTGAATCTGGCCAGACCATCTGTGAGTGTAGACTGCTCATCAGCTCCTTCTTTCCACTCAACAGTCCACCTGGCAAGTTTGTGCTGAGCTAATGAGCCAGATTGGTTTATGGAAGGTCCAGTGAGCCCCAAAACTAGTACAAAGACTAAGGTGGGACCATGCAGCTGAGAGCATGGGAGAGGAAAAGAAAAAAGAGGGACTATTTGGGGGGAGAGTACATTTACCTGTTTCAGGGCCAATAGGTACACTGCACAGCCAAGGAAACCACAACCTACAGCACAGGTGAACATTTGTTGAACATTTTAAGCACACATGAAACAGTACCGCAGTCAAAAGCAGCAGCCATAGTCTTTCTCCTGTCTTCCAGTCTGGCCTCTCCAAAGCCTTTGCCTTGTTCTGGCAGCATACATGTGCCTGCAAAAAACTGGAGGGAACTGCTTGGCTGAAAACTAACTAGAGAGCCAAAGATTATTTTTAGCTGGTTATCACAGGTAGATAGCAACCAAGGAACAGTCATCATACACACAGAAGAAATACTCCCACTAAGGAGTAAGCCACAGAAATGGTGCCACAGCACCTCAAAAATGAATGGTTGACACCATTTATTCAGAAGCAAACAAGCTCTCACCAGTGTGAAGCCAATTCATCCTGGTGCAGCATTGTCTGTCCAATGAATACAAGACCAGAGACAGATTAAGGATGCTCTGTATATACCAGGTCACTGCAGTTTTTCCTTCAAGTGGAAAACAAGGAGGGGAGAAATATTGCTTGCTTGAATATACTTGCTGCATTTATTTCCTTTGGGCTACTTCCAAATGGGGAGCAATATAGCTACTGTTTTTTGACTTTTCCCATATCTCCTTTTCAGGAGGTTGTCCATAATGCTTTTCTCACAGTGTCCATGAGTACTTATGTCTCTTATACACATAAGGTCTCTGTTCTTCATTTGTAACTGCTTATGAGGGTACACAAAACACATTTCAGCTCTTTCAGACACCTTTTGGTTTGTATATAATTTGCTTTGTCTTCTTCCACTTGCTCACCATAAATGAGTGGACTCTGAGGTCTCTGGGAACAGAGACTGGCTATGCTGGTGCAACAGGTGCAGCCCAGCAGGCTCCCTGTGGCACAGGCATATTTTCTCTAAGGTTGCTGGCACCATGGATGACTCTGGCAACCACTCCTGCTACGTGTTCCAGATCTTGCTGCCAATTTTTGGCTCTCCTGCGTGCGGAGTCACTATTGCTCCTAGTTGTTGGGCGTAAGAACAGACACAAAGTAGCCTGGGCTGTGTTTTGGAGTTGGGAACTCCTTGGCTACTGGGGTGTTGGCTATTTTCTATCTGTTATGTATTGCATGAGGGCAACTGATATTTAAAATGTGAAAACATCCCAGAATCTTGAATCTAAACCCCTACAAATGTCAAGAACTCGAGTTTACTGGGCCAGCCTAGTTTTTTTTTCCTGGAATTTTATCACTCAGGTTGAAAGTGCCTTTAAAACAGTTTCCATTTCTGTTCTCATGTGAATGCTCATGTACTTTCATAAAAGCCATCACAGGATAGCTATGGCTGCTGATCGTCATAGACTCAGGCTGTCAGGGCCCAGAATCACACTGAAAATGCTTGGGAGCTTTCAGTGCTTCTAAATATGAGCTGATCCTCTTGCTCTGAGGCATCTTGTAACCCAAATGCTGAGCCTTTGACAAAGAGATACACTCATTATTTTAGACTAAGTCTGAGCACATTCTACATTACTTCCTTGTAAGTTATATTAGAGCAATGTCTTTCATTTCTAGTTAGTATTAAACCTTAATTAATTACAAAATGAAGAACATTTAGTCTCTTATGTTGTTTACTCAGCTGCTCTTGAAAGTTCACATCACCAAATGAGTCTTCACTTGCATTACATCTCCTTATTTATGTTTTCAAATTTTACCTTTTTCCTACAATTTTGTCATTTGTTATCCAAAAATTATGTTCCAATTCCACCAAAAATAATCCATGTTTGCAAGTACTCAGTTGCAACCATTCAGCCCAGTTCAGAGCTGATTTGCCTGGCTGTGGAGGTCATGTTACACTTTTCTTCCTCTTACTGCATAGACATAACATCTGGAATCTGGTTTCTTGTGAGCAGGCTATCAATTCCAAATGTAAAATCTGCCTTCTGTGAACATGAAGGAGCATTTATTTGCAGTTTGGTATTCTCACAAGCATTTCTACCAGTGACCTCATTTCTTAAATTTCTAGGGAAAGGTAATACATATGGGAGGCTGAACATACTGCTGCAGAACCAGCCACCAACACTCATGGGAGCTTTTGTGTTGAGTTATTTATCCAAATACAGTTCTCAGGCATCAGAGAATCACTACCTGGAAAGTTGGACCATTACCTCATTTAGAAGAGCTGAGAATTTACTGAAGCTTGACTTCTGTATAATTGAAATTATCTTACCACAAAGGAGTCTGCACAGTTCATTAAAAAGATACTGACACAGGGTCCTTTCAAATATTTTAGCCTTTTTGTCTTCAGATGGTCTTTAATGAAAGAGAGAGAGAAACTGGAAAGAAGGAAATCTTTTCCTCAAGGGTACACACTATAAATAAAAATCACTGTTGCTTGCATAGGAGAAGGTTCTTTATATGCAGTTGCAGTCACAAAACTGAAGCTTCTACTACATTCAAAGTAGCCTTTTTCATTAGATATAATTAACTTATCCAATGTAGCTTCTGATTTTGCTAGAGGTATTTTTTTATGATGTCAAATGGTGATAACCAGTTGAGTAAAATGTGACTAGCAAGGGAGCAATGCCTCATTTGTTGCTTTGCAATGCAGCACAGAACAGTAATTAGAAGAGAGGCAAAAAGTAATGCAATATATCCAGCCTACTAGTGTGAGCAGCATCTTGAGAAGGCCAAGGCACCAGAGTTCCTCTGCCTTTTGATCTTCCAATTGTGACAACATAGTCTTGCACTTTGCAGCTTGCTATCAGAATAAACACTATTTGCAGTTCAGCTAGGGGTTCCGGTAGTGTAGGAAAATATTCTGCCGTTCCATTTGCTTTTCCAGGGATACCAAAGCTCATGAAGTAGGTATTTTCAAGACTCTGGTTGCTGGTTTGCACCAAACCTCAGGGAAAAATGCAAGTGGAAAGGCGCAGCCTTTATCCTTTAAGATGGTGTAAGGAACAGCTTACAAAATCATCATGGAAGAAGGCAGCAGAAACTGCTGTGCTCTCCGCCTCAACACAGGAACACACAGTCCAAAGCAACGACTTTTCTAGAGCATATGGTGTTTTGGTGGCTTTGTATAAAGATGATTCATGAATAAATGAGAAGAAAGGAAAGAAAGCGAAACAGCAGACATGTTAGAGAGAGAAGGCAGTGACACTGCATGTAGCAAACATGGCCTGGGAATATCACCTTAGAGGAAGATGCAGAGAAGTTTTGGACAAAGTGCTGACTGCAAAAGAGCCTTGGCACAGCAAGGAAAGAGAAGATCTCTTGCTCCTTGGCTCCTGCTGTCTTCAAAGAAAGCAAGCGCTAAGCGTTTCTTGTAAATAAGAAGATTTTTATTGTACTTATGGGATCAATTAGTTCTTCTAACCCAGTCAAACCTGCAGGGCTCATATTTTCAACTAACCTTGCAGGTCTGGGGGTTATCCACATTATTACTGTCTGCGTTAACACACTTGCAGTCAAGAGGCAACTATTCTTTCCCACATTTAAAGACAATTTAAACCAGGAAGAATACAGATTCATTTCTGAGTAGTATTAGAAAACAGTATTTTGGTGTCAGCCTATAAGCAGTCACAATTGACAGGACATTGTAAAAGCAAACAGTGCCTTATCATGTTCATGTTTGCTCCCTCTCCAATACATGTATTCCTCTTCAACTCTGCCATGCCTTCAAAAACTCTCTGCATTCTCCTGACCCTCTCCAAGACCCAGGATTGGGGTACAAAAGGTCCCTTTTAGTATGAGTGAGAATCAAGCTCAAGACCATATTAAAATCTGTTTCCTCACCTCATGGGGCCCTTTTCAGCATCAGCATTCCCAATCCATCACCCTGTATACTTAATGTCTCTTTCTGGGAAGCAACTATGGGAGCAGCTATAGGGACTCTGCTGTACATACATGCTGCTGGCTTCTCCCTCAGAGATGTAGAGAGGAGGACGAGAAGTGCCTACACCTGCCCAGCCTTTCCACACCTCTGATCAAGCCTTAGTACATTGACATTTGCTTCTCTAGGGGTTTGCTTCAATTTATCAGCCAATGCAGTGGCATGTTAAAAAGCTAGACCTTTAAAGCTGTATAAATTCAATACAGCTGCTTGGGAAACAGAAATAACGATAGGACAATATTGTGGAGCATTCAGAGATAGCAATGGCTAGAGCTGTGACACCATGCTCAGTCCTGGGGGCAGAAGAGGAAAAGTAGAAAAGGTGCAGAATGTGGGAACATTTACAGTCTCCAGGAAGAGAGACTAGAAAAGCTGAGGTTGTTTTATCACAGAGAGAAAAGTCAGAGTGAGCAACACAATGAAAGTATACGAAGCAATGAATGAGTTAGATGTTATTACTGTTTTCATGGATTGGATGATAAGATCTAAATGATTATTTGGTACTTGTGGTTGATTGTTATTGTTATTAATTCCAGGCTCTTTTGTAGAAGTTTTTCGATCAGTGTGTCTCAAAATGCTTAATAAAGAATGTATTTTCTTCAGGTTAATAAACACTAAATATAAGTTAAGCATATCATGAACTAAGAATAAGTGCCTCTGAAATTCCTGGAAAAAGTAATGATTTTGTGTTTCTACTACGAATAGCTCTGTTACAGAAGAAAAAAGTAATTTTTATAAACTGCTTAATAATATTCAGATTTCCCACTTGAGACACAATCAGTTGCTGAAATTTTAGAATGTGCTAAGTCCTTACTTTCTGAAAATAATGTACCTTCAATTTGATGTGAAAACAATGGTCACGTTACAAAAATTTGGATCAGAGCATTTTATTAAAGGAAATTTATATAGCATATAGAAAGTCTCTATTGTTAAAACTGGGCAAACATATGGATAACATAAGAACCATTTTGAACTTGAAACCTGAAACCAAACTTCGAACTGGTTGAAAATGTTTATTTAACTCAGAAAAAAAAAATCTCTGTCTGCATCTGCAATTTCTAGTCCCTGTAGGCAACAGAAATATTCAAAATAATACAGGGAAGAAATGACATCACTGATATTCTGATACAAACAGAACCATGGACATATCTCAAAAAATATGTGCTCTTCTGAAATGCAATATGATTCATCACTCAGTGCATGTTAATCTAAAGTGTACCTCTGCACGCTACAGATATAATCCTCAGTAAAACTGGAAAAAAAAAAATCTGTTTGGTGATCAGCACAGTTTGCAACAACACTTACAGATTTACTTTTTTGAAATTTTGTGATGAATATATGAGCTTTAGCTTTTAAGGTCTAACTATTGGAGCCTTTCTAGAGCACATTTTCTATTTTGTTTGGATTATTTTACATGCAACAGGAAAGGAATCAAAAGAATGGTTTGCAACTTTACTATCAAAGAAAGACTGAGATGCTGAACTACTTTATTACTTCTCACAAGCTGAATTTTAAATTTTTCTAACCCCTTGCTCACCAGCTCCTTGCCTTTGCATCAGGAGGCTCTGGCAAACACACAGGTTTTTTGTAGGAGCTCATGTGCATTAGGAAGTGGGCCACTTGGACTACCAGAACAGCAAGAGCTTTAACAGTGCAGTTGGAGTACAGCGCTAATTTATATGGCACATTTTACCTGGCACTGAAAATTAGCATGGAGTGCCCATGTGGCCTATGACCACAACTCCAAAGAGAACATACTGTTGTATTTGTGACCATTTGTGACCTTGTCTGAAATGAAATAGCATCTTACATGTTGAGCTTTTACTAATCTGTTTACGAGCTTCCAGGTGTGTATTGATACTAATCCATTTTGCCTATTTGGTAGTTGGCATTTACCTCAATCAACCTTTTTCACTACTTAGAATAAAAAGATTTCTGGTTCTGTTATTGAATGGAAGATTTTAGTTGCCTATCTTCAACTATTTTTTACGTCTTCTCATAGAACAGCATGGACTACAGTCTGGTATGATCTTACATAGAGTGGCATTAATCAGGGATATGTCTATTGAAGCCAATTGCATTATGAGAGAATTAGGCTGGGGAAGGTGAGATAAGATGCGGGCAATGGCAGCCCTGTGTTGTTCAGAGCAGTTTGTCTGCCATGAACGAGTTTTTAAAGAGCTACAGGAGCAGGAGTGATCCCAGGCTTTTCGAAATACCTGCGAATGGAATGCAATAAATGCGTGGGAAATGTGTCTGTAGAAGTACAGAGACAAAAAGTTTATATTCCCTTTTTGTAGCCATTACTAGGATATCAAGTAGTATAAAAAATTCTGTCTTGGGCCTGATTCTGATTTGCCTGCTTATCAACTGGGAGAGCTGCATGGCCATGAACATGCCAGAAGATTAGGGTGAGGCTGTTAGTGCACTGATTCCCTAAAGTACATGATTAGTCATAATCATGCTCAAAACACTACATCCATTCTTCTAAGGATTTTTTTATAACTTAAAAAAGTTATCTGCCCACCTAAAAGTTAGAGACTTTTCAGTATTTCATTCTATAGATAGCATTTTGTGGGTCATAGGGAGAATAATGTGTTCTTGCATTTTATTACCATGTACAGAAAGAGGAACAAGACGAAGTGATTCCCACATCTTAATACCTAGCATGAGTGCTTTGTGCAAAGTACTTTTTCTGGGTTAATATATTGTGAACCTGTACCATTNAGGGACTAGGGGTGGGCACTGGGCACCCAGCCAAGGTAAACCCACCACAACTTCTACACCCCTCTTTGCACGTTCTGACGTGTTACAAGATTGTTTCACAGTCAGCAAGAAGCCCTGTGGAGGATGGTGGAGAACTTGCCCAGTTCTGCCCAAGTGCTGGAGCCTGTCTGTTCTGTGCTCGGGGAAGAGCAGGGGACCAGCCACGTCACGCTCTGTACACAGAACTGGGCAGACACAGATGGACCAAAGCAACATTTGCCAAAGATTCACTTTGACGCCATGTGATTTAACTCAAAAGCCCAATATTTTGCTATGCTAAACTAAGTGATGTTATGCAGCCTTATGTTCTTATGCAGGCGAGGCAAAAAGTGTTGTCCAAGTCAGTAACTCATCGTTCTGTATAGCATTCGTTCTTTTGTACAAGCCTCATTTGTTAAACAGTGTCTGGACTGTGCTTTTGGCAATAGTGCTATTACAGCACTGTATGCCCTTGGTATGTTGTATATTATAAAATTGGACAGACAAAAAGGACTATGAAGCCGAAATACCTTCTGAGGATTAAGTGACTGTGGAGAAGCCCAGGCATCAACCCCCCATTTACAACTGCTAACCACAGCTCAGAGTACACTGTTCTGCAAACATCAACAGTGGTTTTTGGTTGGGCAGAAATATCTCTGTTTCAGCAGTTATGGTGAGGACTGCACAGAGAGAAGCTTTTCCTGTAGACTGGTCTGATGATCTCCTCAGGCCCTGACATGAAAGAACAGCTGCTTCTGATACAGGTCTGGGCTGTTGCCTTCCTGCACCTATGCAGGTTGTGCCCCTCCCATGTAAACACCTTTTTATTCCAGATGGTTCGAGAGGGCTGTAGTCCTTCTCAAGTGAATGTCCATTACCTGGGGAAATTCAGGCTACTTGGGGAGACAGCTTAAAAGAGAAAGAGGAGTTGGGGAAGGGGTGTGTGTGTGCGAGAGACAGTTTCGTGCTTTATGTCTGGCTGGCTGAACACACTGATGCTCCCAAAACCACTCAGGAGTGAAAGGGATGTTTCAGCAGCCTTCTACTACCAGAAATGTGGATGTAATTTTCCCAGTGCAGTGAAATATTCTCATTTCCCACAGGCTGTGGGGAGGAATCCATATTGCCCCTGGGTTTAACTGACACACTTTATATTTGCTGTTGACTATTTTCTAGCTAATATTCTTTAGCTTTCATCAGTTTATAATTGATTTCTGATATGGAAAGCCATGTGTGTGCAGCTATGCATTTAAGGGGGTGCCACAGACATCCAAATGGGTGCAATCACAGAAAAATTATATATGCAGAGTTAGTATGGCTCTTTCCAAATGAATTCCTTCTTCATTAGCGTTCCTGGGAAGGAGAAGAGGTGCACAGTTTTAAAACATGGGGGAGCACCAGGCAGTTGGAGGTAAGGTATGTTGATCAGGCTGAAGTTCTGTGACATGGTTCCTAATGAGCAGAAATCAACATCCATTACTTCAGCTTGCCGGATCAGTCCCCACTTTCACGCTTGCTCTCTGACCACTCCTTCAAAAGCATTTTTTAAACGGCAGGCTGCTGGAGGCTCGCAGGCTTCGCGTGACCACAAAAGCGTATAAGCAAGCACATATGCATAAAGCGCAATGAAATGATAACTGTTCCACTCTGTCATTTAAAGCTTGTAATTTAGAAGATATTATTCATCTTGGTTTTGCGTTGACAGAGGAGCAGTGGATTTAAAAAAAAAAATATTTTCCCAGTTCAGAAGGTTAAGAACAATTCTGTGCCTGTAGGGGGAAAAAAAAAAGAAAAGAATAAGAAAGCAAACAGACAGGAGAAAGAAAAAAAAGAAAAAGTCTATCCATGTCTGGGTTTCAGGGGGATGGCTCCAGCAGCTTCATTCTTCCTTCCTTCCCTTCCTCACTCCCCCACCCCTTTGTGTGCTAAAGTTACAACCCAAGGACTTGGAGACATTTCAAAGGAGCGTCACTAATGAAGACCACATGTACTCTATTCCTCTTGTTCAGTCCAGAACAAAGCTGAACTGTAAGAGCCTTCTCTTTACTGGGGAAAAACAGGGCTTCCCCCCTCCTTGATTACCCACCCACAGTTTATGAATGAAGCTTTCTCAGGTAACCATCACTTGATATCAGAACAGTTTCAGGAGGAAGTGAATCATCTTTCCAATAGAAAGCCGCAAGACAGCAAGCATGCATTTCCTTTGCTAAAGCATCAGTGGCGACACTGAAACACCCACACTCTTGACAACACTGCAGCCTTTGGCCTTCATACTTGCAGAGCAGCAGCACATTCACTGTAGCATTTTTTTGTTTGCTTTTGGGACACCTCCTCCACATTGTCTGTGGAGCTGCATGAAGGCAGGTTTGTACAAGGAGATGGGCCACAGCAGGGCCTGCTCTGTTAGCAGTGTTAGCTGAGGAGGACACTGAAATTCAAGACCAAAGCACATAATTTCCCACCTCTGTTCACAATTAACTGCATTTCAGGAAAGACTTTTACCAAGTAATGAGCAGTGGATCCTCAGATTGGTAAGGAAAAAAAAAAGGAAACTGCTACCTGAATTTGGGATCTCATGTCCACTTGGTGCTCCCTCCTCAATAGTGTTTTTCAATGGCCATCCAGGAGTGAGGCAAGTGGTTGAGGGCTCCCTCTGAGAGAACTTGGCTAGGCTTATGAGGGGGCTAGCTCTTGCTTTCAGCTGAGCTCCCAGTGCCCTGACAGTGGCTAACAACAGGGTAATGGCAGATGGAAAGGGTGGATGGACCAGCCTTCAGATCCTCCTTCTGAATGGAAGACATCAGTGTGAGGTAGTATTGGACTCCTTAGACAAGCCAGTTAGCAGCCCTTAGATTGTTATGATATCAGAGTACAGCCTGTGTCACTGGGAAACTGGAATGTTTTCCTTCCTGCATGACATGTCGGCAGGAAGCCCCGGGAAAGCAGCTGGGAAGGGGATAATCCTCATGCTTTTGTTCCACAGACACTCAACAAGAGCTAGGGAGTCCATTGAGGAAAAGGCCAAGGTTGACTGTGTGAGGGGACCAATTGACTGAGGGATTTGGACCATGGCATATATCTTCAGTTTGGTTTCCTAGCAAGAATGAGCCTGCTGCAGATGTGCTTTGTATGCACAAGTATGCTTCATGCTTAGATCTGTTGGCCAATTTCACCTGGCAGAAATAAATATCTCAGGGATATTAATTTTCTAGCACGTCCATGAAAATACATGATTGTGGAGCCAAATCTCTTAATTCTATTGCTTATAAAACTTTCTGACGTTAAGAGAATCCAGAAGCAGTGGACAAGGATATGTTAGGACACAAAGAAGATGCCCAGAAGATAGCTACCTACCTACACGCTGACACACTCACAGATACCATAGAGCAAGATAAAAGTGCCCATGGGCCCAGCCACGGTGGCAGCCTTCATGGACATAATCCTGCTGCTCCCTCAGGCAGCTGAGCACTATGATGGAATAAATAAATATGAAGAAAAAATAAAACAAGCAAACAAATCTGAACAACATCAAAGCTGGTGTGCAACTGTGGTTGCTGTTAAAGCAGTACCTATTTTCTGACAGGAAGCTCTTCCGGTACAACTGCCTTTCAGAGCTGTTTCTGGTTTCCAACAGTATAGGCATTGGTTTCTATAACAAATATATTCCTGTGGATGAAACTGCTAGCATTAAAAATCAATGGGAAGCAGGAAGTGGATTCTATGGAAAAGTGACTGCAGAGGAAGAGAAGTGACCTCTGTGCGTTGGTTAGTGAGAAAAAAATTAACGGAAGCATTTGAAGGATCGTAGGATTTTTTATAAAATCACTTTTAAGTATGGGTTTAAACTATAGTATATATATGGAAGAAGGCATAATCTGAGGAAGGTTGTTTGTTCATAAGTGATCTAGGGTTAACAAAGCATTCCAGGGTTTTATGAAAGTACTTTTAAACAAATAAACATCACCCCACAGTATTTACAAGCTAAGCACTTCAACATAATCTCCATGCATGAGAACCTGAAAGGAAAATGGATTGAAACGCTGTGATAAACTCATGGCAGTAGAGAAAAGTAGATAAAATAAATGGTGAAAAAATGTCAAATTTTAAATTTCCAATGCATTTTGTTGCCCAAAGTGCAGTTTGGTAATCAATGTGGGGCACTTAAAATATTTCCATCCTGGAAATTTCCCTTTAAGGTGATATCTGACTATTTTTTTAATAATATCAAGATGGATGGGGTTTCTTTTTCCAGCATAAACTGACATTATCTAAGCAGACTGAGGGATTGCTTTAGTCTTGGTTTCTTCGAAGCCTCCCTGGGTTGCAGCCTGTTTGCCAAATAAGGCATCCTAAACACTTCTGCTGCTTCTGAATTCCTCTTCTCCTCACCAGGATTTCTTGCTGAGTATCTTGTCTGCCTTCCAAACACATCGTGAGGTCCCTAGATCTAAACCAGCTGTGATTTCATTCAGCATTGATAAAATGAGATTGAGTGGAGCAAGATTGTGCTCCTGGGGAAAAGAGAAGACAGCTCTAGAGTATGGTTATGAACAGGACTCCTCTGGAGTCCTTCCTATATGGGCAAAAAGGGATCATCTGACCTTTCCAGCCACTTCACTCTGGGATACCAGAGTGCTGCTGCACAGTTCCCCCTGTCTGGGCAAAGTGGACTTGCTTGTTTTCTTCTCCCTCTCTCAGTTTCACTGGGGTATTTTGGGTGGGTTTATGATGTTCCTCCAGTCTGGCGAGTGAGCAGAGCAAGGCGTGAGGAGTCACTGTCCAGATAATCCCAGCTGACATTGCCTGCCACAAGGTTACTCATCATGGAGTTTGTTGCCCACATTTCTTCTGATCCTAAAGGGACCTGATCTCTCACATTGTTACATGAGTTAATTTTCTGGGGGATGACTGGCTCTCCAAAGCAGTTTATCTTTATAGATGGCAGGGAGTAAATAAAAGAAGAGATGTAAAGTAGGGAAAAAGAAATTGGTTTACCCCAAATTCCTAACTGCTTCTTTGAATATTTTTATTCTGTAACAGATGTCACCTTCACTGCTAAATTCTCCTTCATTTTTAAGGTTGACCTCACTGACCTGTTTTCTGCAGCCAGCTGAGGCAGAGGAAATGTCACCTCTGTGGAGCCAACCCCAGGCATGGCTGCGCTGGCTGCCAAGTGATCCGGACACCAGTCTCATAAGCAGAGTCCCAGCATGGGTTACCACCTCTGCCACACCTCCTCTGGGCCATTTTATGTGGAACAAACAAGACATTGACTGACTCCACAATCTGTTGGAACGGCGTCAAAATTAACCTTCTCTCTGAAGAACGATATAGACAAATTAGCAGCTGTGCTTTGGGTGTTGGCAACCTCTCTCCTGTTACATATGTCATGAGCACTACTCTGCACAGATGCAGATACCTTTGCAATACATGTATGTAAATGTATTTCCCATATCCAAACATAGACACACATATGGCAATAGGCAGGTTTGTCTGAAAGCACCTATATTTTGATAAGGGGGAGAACTAATAGAACAAAACACTGAGGCAAAACATTATCCTTTCATTTTCCTTCTGCAATAGTGGTATGCAAGAGTTGTGAAGTGCAAAAGCATTTTACATCTTTAAAGGCAAACATTCTCACAGTGGTACCAGCTGTGGAAGCAGTCCAGTTGATTCATGCAGCAGGAACATTTTCTTTAAGTGAAGATTAGCTCTGAAGCTATCTGTTTTATGGTATCGCAACCCATTTTTTTAGGCAATTATCTCTATATCTTGCCTCTTAACCCTCAATAGCATTCCCCTATCTCTTTAAAACTGTGGTACTGACTCTGTTTGGAGACAGAAAGCTATTTGACTTACAGGTTCAATTCCTGTTGAATCAAAAGGGAGGAAGAAAATGCATAGACTGAAAATGAAAACATTTCTTATTCCAGAAGTTACTAACAGGCAAATGTCATTAACGAATGGGTGGCATTTGTTCACAAACTTTTAAAAATATTTTTTCCCAGCTGAGGCTTAGCTCTGCATGCATTTTCTAGCAGACGCTGCCATGAAGATAAACGAATCTGGATGTGCTCTTCAGCAGTTTTATGATGCAGCTTCCTTCTTGTCTGGAATCTCAGAAAAGAACCCAAGCAGGGATTGTGTATCCTCCCATCATCACTAAGGCACCTGCAGGATCTCTGCCATCAAAATTAGAGCATCTCTCACTTCCTCATCCACTTGGCCGAAAGGGGGAAAAGGTAACTGTGCTGGCAGGGATTTCTTTTTCCAATAGACTGTGGTTTTCACAGTTTAGCTTTATGGACTATGACCAATGTCACAGGTCTGTGTAAATATTATGGAAAGCGGGAAGGCAAAAAAGCTGCTCAGACACAGTAAGAAAACCATTACTAGCCATTGCTGTGGTTCAGACCAGGGCTGATGTGTATAAAGCAGGAACTTCTAAGAGAAAGGCTGGCAAGCGGATTGCATGCAAAACAAGAGCTCTCTCCTCCAGTCACCACAACATTTCAGTTGCTCAGTTCTGGAGACCTCTCTGATGAAGGTCATAGGAGCATGGACCTGAGAAGAGCTTGCTGGGTTTCTCGTCTTCAGCCATCATATCTTTCTTGTACCTGTGGTCTCTCATGGAATACAACAGGAAGGAAATAGACAATAGAAAGTCTCCTGTTGTCCCATCCAAGGGGAGGCTTCCTTACCGAGGACCTGACCACACAAGCCTGCCAGTGCCTTGCAGTGGAAATATCCATCCCTCTGCTGCAGGAGTCCTCCCTGTACAGATTTCAGTCTCGCAGTACCAGAAATGCATCAAAGTGTGACTGCTCCTTCCTACCTCTTCAGCAGAAAAGATTATCTCCAGGGAGACGGGAATTTCATGTGTGATAATTTAGCTGTCTTCCACCAGCCTTTGGGCATTGATTAGCGAGTACAGCAAGTGCTCTCTCCCATGCCAGTGTCCTCATTACCTTTCCACCCTCCAGCACTGAGTTTGTTTAGGGATTTCAGCTCCTCATGCTGCATCTCCACTAGTAAGGAAAATGAAGGGGTTTGATCAAGCAAGGATTTTTAAGCCACAGATCACATCCTGTGCTAAAAATAGGCTTTTGTGCTGTAAAATACATGTTGAGGTGTTCACCTTAAAAAGAAACAGAGCTGCACATTTTTCATCCTGATGGCATCTGATTGTACTTGAAATGCTAAATTATACGAGGACGAGGGGCAGGGGGGAAGATGATGGACAGCTGGACTGTCAAGCTAGCTCCCTGACAAAATTGAGCAGTTGCTGCAGGAGTTACCAAATAAAGACTGATCCTATGAAAAGTGCCAGAGAGAGACACTCCCCAGACCCTTCCCTTTAAGCAGAAGACTGCATAATGCCAGAGCTGGGGAGGGAGAGACCACAGGAAGGCAGGTCTAGGTATGCACAGAGCAGCAGCAGGGGAGCCTTGGATGATTGAGGTGAGCCCTGGAAAAGCAGCCACATTTTAAATCATCTTCCAAGACTCCCTTTAGCAAGTATTAAGAGATTTCTTAGAAGCAGAGGAACTGATCTGGGGATTTTTTTAGCAGCTGCTTATTTAAAATTCAGCCATTATCCTTCCTTAATCTGAATTCAGATCAAGCTGGTTATTAATGTTTCTGTTACCCTCAGTAGAAAGTCTTATTTTCTTTTCTTTTGCAGCAAGGTGACACACACAACAAATACAGGGTTGTAACACAACCTTGACACTGAAATGTGAAGAGCACAGCATTTCTTCAGTGTGTGCATCAAGCAAGGGATTCTTGCACTGCATTGCTACAGGTGTAAAAGGGAAGTGCATTCATTTCAACAGTAGCAAGATCTTTTTAAAAGAAGGTTTTCTTGCCTGTCTTTTTGTCCAGATTTTCATACTTGTTTACCTCTATTTTCAGAAAAAACAAGCAGATGCTGCAGTGCCTGAGTCTGTATAGGGAAGTTTGGTTTGCTTGAGTGTAATTTTGGCTTATTAATGTGAACAGAAGACGGCTATAAATCTCTAGCTAAACTTACATGTAGATGTCAGACAATACAATTGCTAATCTGAATTGTATGACATTACTTTAAAATGAATGATTATTAAAGGTTACTTCTGTTTTCTTAAAGCCTGTTTTCATTACGTTTCTAAGTGCAATATCTTAAGACCAGATCAATGAACTGTATAAGTACAAGTATTCCCATCCCAACATAAAACAACCTAAACTGAATTCTATGAGTTTAAATGGAAAATATGAGTATTCTTTTCAAATACTCCTACTGGGATGGCAATGGGGAAGGGGATTGTACTTACTGTTTATAATAGGCTCCATCATGGCTGAAAAGTAGTTCTGATTTAGATATTGTGATCACCGAATATCAGGTTAGCTTTCAAGCTTACAGTCTTTTCTGAAGCCACCTTTCTCTCTGTGGGGTTTGAATCAGACTGCTCTTTCCTTCCCAGTCCTCTCCTCCCACAGTCAAAATTTTGCAAGGCCAGTTTTGGACCCCTGTAACTGCTATGAAGCCTGTTGTAATGGGTGACTCTGGCTGAGAATCTAATAACCCAGTTGCTGTAGGGCAGAGTGAGACATATTTTCACTATTTATGTAAGATAAGAAGTTGTAAGTCTGATCCAAGCTCTGGATCAGCTCAGAAGGGGATCTTTTGGCTGTAGAGCATGTATTCTAGGGTAGAAAGAGCTGAACAATTACCACACAGTAATGACTCCATGGAGAAATGTTTGAATTGAAGGGTCCTAGTAAGAAGTGCACGGACTAAGCATAAAGCAGAATAAACTTCTCTGAGGATCCTGTGCATCTGAAGCAAATAAAAGCTCATATCCAAGCTGTGATTGTAGATGTATGTAAAGAGATACTGTGCATGTAAGATCTGTGTTCCATGATAATTGCAGCTGGAACTGTGTTTTCCCTTTGGGACATGGCAGAAGAATGATGACTGTTCATATCCACTGCACGTTGGTTAGGTTAATTACTAGGAACTACCTGAATTTACAATGAACCTGCAATAAGTAACTTGTCCAACATATTGAAAATTGCATTTATATTCACTTAGTGCATCCTATCTGTGAACAAATGAAGGACTTAACAACCATACACAAATCTTTGAAGCTAAATGTGGGTTTGGACCTCAACCCTGAATCTCCCCAACTGAGACCCTCCCAAGATGCCTGTACCTGCCAAGCTAGGAGCTGAACTGTGTGCCACAGGCCTGATTCCCCCTGCCTCCGGGGACAACTAAGCCTTCTTGCCTCTGAAGTGGCTCAGCCTGGCCTGAGGCATGAGCTAGCAGAGCTTTAACTCTCTCGTTCCTTTGTCCAGTCTGAGTGAGTCAGTTGACTTGGAAATGCAGTGGTGTAAAAACCCTTTCTACAAGGCAAGGTTTTTTCCATTCCTAAAGAAACGTGGTGAGCAGAAGTGAGGCTGTATCCCCCCTACATCAGTCAGGCTAAGGACAAGGCCCTTGACCTCATAAGAAGTCAGATCTGACAACATTAAACTCTAAATCTAAGCTCAGCTGTGGACTTCAAATGTGGACTTGAATCTTTCTGCTCCATTCTGCACCTACACAGCATTTAATAGACTTACAGCCCTAACAAGCATTTTACAAACAGATGCATTAGGTACAAGCTTCGTGATGGCCTTTTAAAGCAGAACCAAAACCCTATGAAATCATGATTTGTCACTGGAATAGCCAAAACCTGTGTGGAAGCCCAGCTGGTGGGAAGTTCATTTGATGAATGAGAGCAGAAGGGTGATGACTGCATAGGAAATAGCTCCGTGCCAGTAGTACACACTGCTCAGTCACCTTTTGCCATTGATGCTGGTATCTGTACTGCACTCCCCACTTCCAGGGCCATTCAGACTCTGTATGTCATTTGGAGCCAGGCAAGGCTCCACCTTACCTCTGACCAGCCAGGCTTGTCTCTACAACACTGCGAAGTATTCACAGAGATTTCCTAGGCAGCGTTCATGACTGCACATGCTGTCCTCACACGTTGCCCCAGAAGCAAGGGCATAGAGAAAAATTTGCAGAATAACAACTGTGGAGCTGGGCAGCCTTACTTCATACAGAAAAGCGATAGGTAAGATATTCAGCATGGTTAAGCTTGATGTCAAAAACAATAGTATTGCTTGGCTCTAGGGAAAGTCTGACATGCAATGAACTGGTGGTTGCTCTGCCTCCAGGGATCAATCTGTGATTTGGGTGACAAATGGAAATGATTGCAGAGCTGTTCTTTGAACATGCTGGTTGACTTTAATGCTGCTCCAAGAAACATGTCACCTGTTTTGATCCCACCTCCCCCTCACCCAGAGTTGTGTGTAACCAGGTCAGGAGGAAGCAGAGCCAATGCCACACTGATGGCTGCTGCCAGGAGGAGGGAAGGAGAGCAGAGCCAAAAGTGGCAGGGCACATCAACAGGCCTCAGCATGACACAGCTCAGGAACTTCTCTCTCTGGGATTTCTACAGTGTGTGGGAGTGGGAACACTCTGTGCAGTCTATGGGGCCCCCAAACCTCTCTTTCTGGCAAGGAAGGGAAGGAAGACTGGCTGAGGCAGGTTGGCCTCTTTGCATAGAATTTCCATGGGGCAAAGGTGGTCTAGGGTGCAGCATTTAACTTATGTACGTGGCCAGCCCTTTTGAAACGGAATTAAAACCTTATTTGTGATTTAATTTAGAGTGTGACGAAAAAGAGAAAAAACAAGTCAGAGGCAATCTCTCTCACCCTCTCCATTTTCTCTGCATGGGTTGTACCTGTTTGCATGCAAATGCCAGCCCTGTCACTCCAGAGAGCGGGCAGAAAGCTGCCTGCCTGAATGGGGCAGACGGCAGCATTCCTCTGGACCCAGGGATGAGGGTGGGGTTTGATCAGCCAAGGGAGAAAAATGTCAACATCTGTCTATCACTGCACGGCAAATGGCCAATTATCATTTTTTTTCCTGCCTCCCTAAGCTGTAGTCAGACAAAGCCGCCGAGCTCCCGGCTTTGTTGCCTGTGCGATTTCCCACCACCGCTCCACCTCAGATATGCTAATGGCAAAACTGAACGGTTTTGTGCAGCTGAAAAGGATCTTTGGGCACATTCACTGGGTCAACAATCCCAACTGCTGTGCTGGGGCTCGGCTTGCTGCGCCAGAATCCAGTGTCAAGGGACTGCCCTCCCCCACACTGCTCCTTTAAAAAAAACCCAACAGAACAAAGTGGAATTAACCATCTGTCTGTTTTGGTGCCCAGAGTCTTAGTTGAACAAATTATGACATGATATACTCCCCTCAAATACTTTCTGGACTGGAAAGCCAGGCTGAGCCCTTCGGTGCAAACTGCTGTCTCACTAGATGCAATTTGGGAGCTGAGGGAGAACCATCTCCTCTCCGCTTCAGAGGACCACAGAGCAGCTAGGTGGTACAGAGATACTTCTGTGTTTATACAGTTGGCCTTGCATGCGTTAGAGCAAAAGTAACACTGACAAACAGTCTTTTGTTTAGAAAATAAACCCTGTCATACATGCAATGGCGGGCACAGCAAGCAAACTTGATGACTTAATCCCATCTATTGTGTAGTAATAGTAATGCACTTAAGTAGTAATTCTAGATCTGGTTGAAGAATAATTACAGAGTTTATTGGGTTACAAGTTTCCCATTCACTGATGTTGTGGAATTGCCAGGGAAAATGGGCTATAGCACCCAAGACAAGGTGCTTGTAAGTCTGTGACAAATTGATTTTGAAATATTTATCATTTATAATTAGTCACCTGAACTAAGTGTGAATGCTATGAATGATACACCACTCCTTTTGCTGATGCTGCACTAATACCATCAATGCTTTATAAAAAATCCACTGAGTTGGCAAGTTCTTTGATGGCAAGAATTGAAGCAGTTTTGCCATAAGCTTATGTTTATAAGCACAGTTTTACGCCATCATTACTCAAAATAAGTACGACACATGCAGATATGTTGACTGCAAGCACCTTATCACAACTGCTAGACATAAGGACCAATGACATGAGATAAAAGCTGAAGGAATTTAAAAGCTGAGTAAACAAAGCAGTCTGATAGTTCCATGGCTTCCAGTTGACCCTGAGCAGAGATCTGTGTAAAGCTGGATGAATGCTCCATCCAAGAAAAAGGCAAGAGTTGTGGGTGTTGTTTATGAGATTACAATTTTAATATAGCCTGCATAGTAAACAGCACTGTAATAAAAGCTGGCCTTTGTCACAACTTGCTTTACTCTCATCTTTTTAAAAGGTGCTCATGAGCAGGGAGGGAAAGGTGGATTGTCTGTATCTAGAACCAACTCACCATGAAGACTTGTACGTATTTTTTCCTACACAGGAGAACTAGCAAGTTGAACAATTTTCTTTCATTTTTGAAGAAGATATTAATCTTTGTCAATGTTCCTTGTTCTGGCTGTGCTGGGGGGCACTTACACATCACCTATGTCACAGTCCCGTGGCATTTTCTCACGTGTTTACACTGACTCCCACCACTATGCATCCCCTGCAGGAGTGTTCACCCCGACCCTGGGAAGTGCTGTCTCTGGTGCCTTCTGCCGCTTTCCAGGGAAGGGCTGTTATAAAAACCATGCACAGCATGAAGTAGGAAGCAGATGCAGGCTTGCTCTGCACACTCCTCTCAGTTCCTGGCATATGGTGGATGGTTAAAAAAAATGGATCTGAATGGTGTGAAAATCTATTCATCCTGTATCACAGAGAATAAATTATTTCTTTTTGGTCATATGCTGCGTGTTGTCCTGGCTGCACCCGCCTCTGCTCTTATGAAGGAATGCTTTAGAATCACAGGCTGTACAGACCAGAACAACCCTCTGTGCTGACTTTCTGCATGACAGAGGCCAAAGATTTTCATTCAAACACTTTTTTTGTCCAAGTCTTAATTTCTCATTGTGCTTGTACCTTTAATGAAAGGAGCCTGAGTCTGATTTACGGTAATAAAGAGACAGAAAATCCAACACAACTGTAAGTAAGTACACTGCCCCAGTGCCTTGTTGCCACTCGTGTTGGAAAACTTGCTTTATCTGTGGTCTGACATTTTCTGTCTTCAAACTCTAGCTGCTGGCTTTTGCTACATTAGTGCCTGGGTTCACAGTACCTGCTGCTCCCCTGTCCCACAGCTTCTTTCCTGGTCCCCAAGGCCGTGAAGCAGCTTCCTGTGGCCAGGAGTGTGTGGGATGACCCAACACTCTTCTGGGCACATGTGAGTTCCTGTGGGGAAAGCAGGGCTTGGGAAAGTGGGCTCTATCCTCTTTAGTCCTCTCTCATTCCCTGTAAGTCTGCACCTTCTCAAATCACCTGCAAAGCTTTTCTTTAATAAACTAAATAGACTGAATTTTATTTAATCTCTCTGTCACACTTCCAGGAATCACTTTTATAGCTCTTCCCTGAAACTTCTTTAACAGCAGCCTTTTTAAAGCCCAGGCACTGGACTGAAACAGGCACCACATTTGTGCTAAAAAAAGGTGGAAAACCACATTCAAATTAAGCTCAAATTTCATATTTAATTTGAATGAGCTTTGTTGACTTGTTTGACTCTTACTATGTAAAATTGAGTGGGTTTTTTGTAGTCTTTAGTCTTTGCCAGTCTCCCAAGGATTCAGACATATTGCCTCACACACCATATACTGCCTCAAAACACATAACCAAGATAAGCAGTTAATGACATATAAAGAACTTTCCCTTCAATACAATAAAATACCGCTCAGCCGTCTCTCAAATATTACAAGCATTTCTCTTTACTGAATGCTAGCGGCAGATAAACAGATTTGGAAGAAATCAATACCCAAATGGCTTAGCTGTATTAATAGATAATTATCACAATACTTTCAGTCCTATAATCTTTCTTAGCCTCTTCTCCCCTGAAACAAATTGGAGTGGAGGAGTGTGCGTGCGTGCGTGTGTGATGCTGCAATGGCTATAGGTCTGGCTTCCCCAGCTGGTGCACAGCCACTCCTTTTTGTTGGACATGGTATTTCTCCAGACAGTCACCCCAGTCTTTCACCTGCAGGCAGGTTCTCTCAGCCACATCACCCTGTGCATCAGGTCTGCTCATCCCTTAGATCTGAATAGATTCTGCATGAGAAGATGTCCCCTCTGGGAGCTGGTAAAGAACGGAGTTCCGAAACTGCTTTGTGAAATAGGTGTGGATTTACTTATGGTGTGAAGGAGCAGCCCTTGGGAAGGGGAAAGGGTGGTGTGTCAGTCTTCTTCAAAAGCACCACCCAACAGGGACATTCTGCCCCCAGTTACATTCCACATTAGCAGCACTTAGTTGCTCTTTTTCCCTTGTTCATCATTCATGCTGCAGTTAGAACCACCTCCCAATCAAAACAAAATTTGTACTTCAAAAAAGTGAAATCAGAAATTAATCTATGCCATATACTACCAGTGCTAAACTTTCAGAAAAACATGCAAACCACCTCACATGAATCACATGAATCAGCCACTGACAGAGTTACACCCCTGGGGCAGGTGTTGCCCTGCACATGGTAGCTTATATGCGTGGTACCTCTTTGCAGATGCCAAGAAAGTGATGCATCTGACAGCCACTTCTGTGCTGCTCATACATCCATGCTGCATGCATGGCGGTGAAAGTGGGTGCAAAGTCGTTCCTCCCAGGCGTATTTCACACTGCTTTGCACACATCTGTCTGTCTGTACTTCACAGTGGGGAATTAGATCTACCTGAGAGAGTCTGGTACTGGACGTCTTATCAGCCAGACACTGTTGCATGGTAAGCCTCTCTCCCTTAGCTTCCTTTTGCTCTTCTTCTGCTGAGCTGGGATGTGACTGCAAGGGATCCACTGGCAGCTCTGGTCTGTCAGTGGGGATCTGGACAGCTCTGGGCTGTGTGGCAGCCCTGCAGCGACTGCTGCAAGGAGACCTGAACAGGCATTGGTGTGGGGCTTTCCCACCCTTACAAACCTACCGGCATTCACACTTGACAGGCTCACACACCCCCAGATGTGTTTTTATGGCCAGCTTGTAAAAAGAAGTGCATTTCTGCCCCCTTACATTTGCACCCCAAGAAACAGCTCTGGTAGTAGTGTGCTTTGGTGTACCAATAGCTGGAGCAGATACATTATATCATGTGAATCTGCCTTTTTTTTTTGTAATTAGCCCTTGGTGTGTGGGGCACAATCTTGGGCTGACCAGGTCCATTGGAGTTCAGGCTGACACTGGGAAAGGAGTAGAAGTGAGCATTAGAGAGGGATGAGCTGCTGCATCTCCCCCCCCCCATCCTTGAACAATATCTCCAACACTGCTAGTCTTGCAGGGAACCTGTGCTCCTCAACAGCATTATTTAGTACTTATTTAAATGCCTGAAGGTGACAATCAGGATACTAGACAAAGTCTAAACCTGTGGAAAGAAGAAGCTGTTGTTGCCTGCTATGCAGAGAGCACTTTCCAAACACAAAATAGCCTTGTACATAGCTGAGAAGCCTATTGTTTTTCAGAGGCTGCTATTTTTGTGCTCATATGACAGCCACAGAGATGTGTTTGAGGCTGTAAAAGGCCTATATCCTCTATTTTGTTTGTAATTGCAATAGCTCTGATTGCAGCAGCCTCACAAAAAACACAAACAATTTTTCTTTCTCTCCATAGGTTCAGAAGACTAAATAGGTGGGGAACAGGATGCATACAAAAATGTATATATGTATATGTGTACACACACATGTACGTACATCTCTTTTTCCGTCAAATACATGAGAAATATAGCCCAAATATGGAGAACAGCAGAAATAAAATAACAGACCTATTGGCACAAAGTCACATGTTAGATACTGAAGTCAATCACACTGCACAAGCAATGAGCTGAAAGCAAAAGAAACAAAGAACTGTAAATATACAATCTTCTCCTTTTTTCTTCTACTTAATATAGATTATAAGTGTCTTTAAATTGTTCAACCTACTCTTGAAATTTGAAGTAGCAGCATACATTTGATTGTGGTGTGAAATAAAGCATAACACTTCAAAATGAGGGTGTGTAGTAATTTCAGAAGCCTGCTTTTCCTTTTGTAGGTTGTACATAATACCAGGCTTCAGTCCAATTTCCATTTTAGTGGATATTGGGGAGGTGAGAGGAAATGTTTATTTTAGCAACTGGGTAAATTAAAATCATGTTTTCTTAAAACACTGAGGGTCTGAGAAGGCTCCATAGCCATGAAATCAGCATCATCGGACACCTGATCAGGCCAGGGATCTGCATGGGGTACCTGTGGGCATGGATGGTCAGAGCTGTGTGGAGGAAGCCTTTTGCCTCACATCTTTTTTATGCTGCTTGATCTTAACTGGTTGAAAAGGTTTAGGGAATCAGGTCACCAGTATGAAACTATTCTCACAGGGCTTCTTCCTTTGTCAATAGCTTGATCCCATATATAACAACATATAACTCATTCTAGATGCAGTGAAAGCCTATAAGAATGTCTTTGTTGTTGTTGATGTTGTTGTTATTATTATTATTATTATTTCACGGGCTTTGGATCAAACCTGATGTTTTTGAAACTTCAGGTCAACATGACAGAATTGCAGTATGGCTTTTCAGGACACATTTATACTGGAGCAACAAATACTCTATGTTTATTGAGGAACAGCCTGTGGGCTTCAGACACCAGCGGCAAGAAGCACTTTTCTTCAAGCAGGGGCAGGTATATCAGGGCCTGAGCTGGGGAGAATATGCTTGGGTGTTGGCTCATCATCTGTGGGAAATCTTGCAGTGGCTGTTTAAGACAGAGTCCCTGCTCCTGCCTGATCTGCCTCTCTGCCAGAGGTATCACTGTCTTGGAGTCAGTGAAAGGAAGTCTTCTTCCACGGGATCCTGTGTCTGGGCTCAAATTTCTGATGATACTACTTCAGTCTAATACTGGACGTTGCCTGAGACACTAGTGTGTGTGGACCTCTGCCAGCTCTGCCAGAGGAGGAGCAGATGGGCAGAGGGTGATGAATCACCAGAAGGCTGAGGACCAAAATCATCTTCAACTACTGTAACAAGGTTCACATCCACATTTCTGGAGAGATGCTGTCCCTCCCAGGTATGACATCTATGAGGAACCTACCTTGTCCACAGTAACCCCAGTTTCCCATGGTGTCTGCTTTGATCTCTCATTGTCATTGCAAAGCAACAAGGAATCAACTTACTTACCTCTAATCTGTCCTCTCTCTTCCTTTTGTGCTTGTGGTTTTTCAGGCAGTAGCTGCCTATGTGCAGTTTCCAGCATCCAAAGAAGAAATTGCACACCTGGGCATGATGTGAAATCTCTCTCTCAAACACCTCTTTGCTGTGTTTATCCATTCAAATATCAATTGCTGAAAGAGTGGATGGCCTGAATATATAAACTTTATTACAGGTAACAGAAGAGGGGTTGCAGCAGACAAGAACATGCAGTGCTCATGTTTTTGTAAATGGCCCAGTGGTACCTTTAAAATAGGAAGAGGAAAGGTCTGGCTTGCACTGGGAAAGCTGAGACAGCCCAGAGGTTTAGGTGTAATTCATAACATCAGGCTCAGCATAGAGTAACCTTACTTGATGTTTCATGCCTGCTCTGATTCTTGTCTGTGGGTCATAGAAGATGACACTGTCAGAGGAGGAAGGACAACTTGTGCTATTAACTCTGCTCTATTGGCAATTTCTTCCTATCTTACTCTGCTTTCTTTTCTCTTATCAAGCCACTTTCTTTTTCTTTTGTCTGAGTGGTTTGTGAAATATGAAGAATATTTATATATTCTCCTCTGCATTATGAAAGCTCCAATTGCTGGCTCTGTGTGTGCACACACCAAAGTGTGCATTGTGTTCAAGGACTGTTAAATGTCACATAACCAAACCAAGAGCGTTTCAGTCACATGGGGCTGACAAGTTTTACTCATGCATAGCGTATGCCTTTCCTTAGCTCAAAACAGATGTCATTTCCCTTGACAGTTCCCTCTCTGCATTCCTGAAAATAAAATTGGGTAACATTTTGGGGCTTGTTTTGGTTTTAGGGAGGTTTTTCTATGTTTCAATAGCTTCAAGTTAATAAGTATGTTTCTAAACTGAATGGGAGACAGCAAATAGATGCTTCTGAGTTCTTGATCTCATTGCTCTCCAAAATAAATTATGTTAGATACCTGTTCTCAGGGCTGCGGTTGTAATGAGAAACACTGCTGTGACTGCATTGCTCTTTTCTATAATGCCAAGGTTCTGCAGATGAATCCCACTTAGGACTGGGGATATCATCCTTTCTCATGACTGCAATGCTCCTGATGCTCAGCATCTTTCTTGCAACGCTATTCAGATGGACATGATAATAAAAAAAATTCATATGTGTTTAGGCTTACCATGCTGCTGGGTGACCAAGATGGTCATTAAAGGAAACTGTGTTTTTAAATAGTTTTCAGGAAAATTAGTTGAGAGACAGGATTGTCATCTGTTTGCACTGTGTATAAGTCTTTTTACACAGAGAAGGAAGGTTAGACTTGAGCAAGCATGCCATACTGAAGTAGAAAAAAAATTAATTATCAACTAAAAGGCTAGCATGCCTGGGGAAAAGGACATTTTCCAGTGAAAGAAATTAGTCCTGCTTCTTTAGCTCATATTTCACTTTGCCCTAAAAGAAAACAGATACTGTTTTGAATTAAATGAGATGTTTGCAGGGTTATGTACATGTGTTTCATCTGTGTGGGATTAATAACAGAAAGAATTGGGGGAGAACATGGAGGGGTTAAATTTATTTCTGGCTGCCAATACTTATGCTTCTAGGTAATTTGGAAAAATTTGCTTTATAGTTGCTCAGTGTGTCTATAAAATTCCTTTTTCTGCTGTTTGGAGATTCCCTTTGAAATACAGGACCATGAAGGGCTCTTGTATCTACCTCCTCTAAATCTGTAGAATCATCATTTACATTAAAGGCCACTCTCTTTTCATTGTGACTCATTGCTGTGATAGGTCATATGGATTTGCTCACAGGACAGACCAGATGTGTATGACTGAGCATACTTAAAGTAGGAAATACAGAAAACTGAGCTGGAGTGACCTTCACTGCATACCAATGCCTGGCCGGTGGCTGCAAGGGGCTGGTTTCAACGCTCAGCTTCTACAGGAGGCAGGAACCAGCCAAAGCTACACCTTGACCAAATGTCCTTGGACGTTTTCTGATACCGTTTAGCATCTTTGTCAGTGACATGGACAGCGGGATTGAGTGCACCCTCAGCAAGTTTGCAGACAACACCAAGCTCTGCGGTGCGGTCGACAGACTGGAGGGAAGGGATGCC
>VYZX01033080.1:0-33055 GCA_013401335.1 Brachypteracias leptosomus | reverse complement strand
TGGAGATACCTCTCCACAGATATTTCTTTTTCATACAATAAATACCTGGGAAAAGAAAGATACATAAGGCTTTTATGTTATTAGATATCTCATATTTAGCTCTTTTCTTACATACATGAACATTTTATGGCTGCACCCATAGGTGGCATGTAGTTATTGCAGTGACAGAAGTCTTAAAATACCATTAAATACCTCCATGGAAACATCTTTTTTAACCTCATTGGTGCAGCTGTATTTATAGCAATAGCAGTTGCCAGTTTTTCAAGGCTAATTATTTTGACTTACGATGGTATTTTCCATATTCTATGAAGTGTCCCTTAATATGCTTTACTGTGACATTTCTCCTCTTACCAGTTTTATTAGGCTACAATACATGGGTACATGGTGACTAAATATTTTGTTCTTAAAGAAAATCCTCCTTTTTGAATGAGATATTCATGCAAATTAAGAAGTAAATGGCACCAAGAGCAAGTATGAGCATAACCTCCTCCTCCTTCACTAACTTCTGGTAGTGACATATTGAAGAGAAGAGGTCAGGTACACTACTGAAAGTAACATTTTAAGAAGCTAGTACTAAAAAGCTATTCATACTACTGAGAAGGAAGATGGAGAAGGATAAATTTCAGGGCCTGCACAAACCCACAGTACAGCTGGTAGCAAAATAAAAAACTCAAACCACAAAAACCCCAAACACCCCCAGCACCCAAACACCAACACACACACCCCATCTGAGTTTGTAAAACAACTGTGCTCCCACTGAATCAGTAATCCTATGACTTCTCTATTTCCTTTGGGTAACTGCCTTGAAATAAAGAGCTAGGAAGTCCAGGTTATGAGAAACTAACTCTGCCTACTCTATTTTTTTTTCCCTTTATTTCACTCAACTCTTTGATTGCCAATATATTTATTTACAGCATAATGCAGCTCTGGTTTCAGTTCCCAAATGCCTCATTCTTTAAATGTTCAGTTTTGTAACCTTGGTATGTAGGACTTCAAAACTGTGAAGCTTACCAAGAACGGGCGGACCATTCATCGACATCCTCCAGAGTATGTAGTATGTCCCTTTAGGATACTTCACAATGTACTGCATTTATTGCTAGATATATTAACTCATGCTTCACTAATGACATCATCCTAAACAAAGCTGCCCTATTTCACACCCTCTACATTTGTAAATCTGCCCTTCAACATCTCCAATACAGTCTCCATTCTGCCTATTGGATATCTCAGCAACGTCTTGCATTTCTCCTCGTCAGACTTATGATCTGGCTGCTATTACAAGTCCAAGAATGCATATCCAACAGCCACATTGGAAGATTCTTGAACTTGCAGCAATAGCTAGCACATGTGCCATTTCAGAGTGTAGCTCTCATCATCCAGGCTAACTTCTTTCTTTACAGATGCCTCTTCCAGTGTTTCTCAAGTTGTATCTGTTTTGGTGCTCTTAATTTAGCTGCAAGTGGACTCTCACTACACAGTAATATCATCTAATTTCTAGATTTGGTACAACAACATTTTCCTCTGACTTCTCAGAGTCCATAGCAACAACCAGGAAGATTATTCAACTTTACACCTTATTTCAAATCACAGTCCCACTACCCTTTAATGCTTTGAATGTGTGATCTGCAGCAAAACTTTTTGGGATAGTTTCATTAAACATACTGTGTAGAATAAAACCGTGCCACAAGAAAGCTATCAACATACAATGACAAAACATGAGAATCATGAATGAGAAGTACCAGTATAGTCCTCCTCATACTGTCCTATCAATGAAATAAACAAGCTTGTAAATAACAATGACAATGAGTAATACAACAAAACCTGCCTTTGTGTGTGTGTAACCTTCTCCATTATATATTTGGAAAACATCCATTTCATTTGTGCATGACAGTTCAGAGACTTGTAGCTAATTATTGTTAAGCATGCATAAGAGTCAAGAGGAAAAAACAAACAACCAACCTGTCAAGCCATAAAGATGAGTTAATCAGTTAAATACATATAGAAAGTTGTCAAGGAGGCACCCAGGAAAAAAACCCCAAAACACAACTATCAATGAGGGTGGAGATTTATTCACCAAGCATTCCTGGCACAAGCTCAATGTCTGCTGGGAACCCACCCACTGGAGGAAAACAAACCACAATTGGCGCACACCTCACCACTAGAAGGGAAACCTCCCCCACAAGCACTCAGATCCGCACTCACCGAAAGGGGTGAGGATCACTCAATCCACGAGTATCCTTTTGATCCCCAGGCGGCCTGTCCAAGGCAGGGAGTGGTCCGACCACCAAGCCCACTGCTCCACAAAGAACCATTCAACCGGTTCTTCCATGGGGCTCTGTTTTTACCCTAGTCAAAAATGTACTGTGGTCATTCTCATTGGCTAAAGGCCCAGACAAAACACACTGAGCAACTGTCCCTGAGGGCCAGCTAATCACCTGAAGGTGCAAACTGCTATCACAAGTTGTTCCGGCACCTGCCGTCTTTGCCATGTTTTGTCTACCGGGGCAGCTGTATCTGCCACAAAAGTTTATGAAGAAATTGAAGCAGTCCAAAACTATTGTACCACCCATTTATATAGAAACATCAGTATCTCAGAACGTGGACATCATCTGCATACATTGTTTCCTCAAAATATGCCAAATTACAATTTATAAATAATAAACTCATATGCCATTCAGCCTGTCACACTAGTGCTTCCAGTTTAGCATACTGATTTCAGTTCCCACTTCTGTGGCATCAGTGGTTCACTTTGTTCAGTACTCGTGTATATCTACCACAGCTGAGTAAGCATTATTGTCTGACTTCTACAGCAGTTGTGACAATATATGGTCACAGAAAGCAACATTCCTTGCTACAAAGATCAGGAGCCAGATCCTTCCCACACATTCTAAGAATTTAAAGAATAAAGGTTTTCCTGAATCCCAGAGTTTCAAAGTTCTCTCTTGCCAGAGTTAGATATGCTTTAAGAAAAGTTTGAGATTTCATAATATTCAGGAAAAGTACTATTTCCCGACTCACCACAGGAATGAAAGAATTAGCAAAGTGTCTTCAGCTCATAGAGTACTGTAAATCAGGATCCTGAGCTTCTGGGCATTTCAAACTAATATACCTTACCCTGTGATTTATACTACCTCTGTGCAGTAAAAATAGTTCTGGACAGCTTGATCAGGCCTCCATGGTCCTTGCTCACCTTTTTTCTGGTTCCTACCCCTGCCAAATAAACACCTCCCCCCAAAATAAACCAACCCTCCCATGTACCCAAAACAAGCACACAAAACTCAAACCACACAGACTAGCTATAATCAGTAAAGCAAGATTTTTTCTGATGTAATTGTAATTGTGGCCCATTTTTGTAGAACTTCTGAATATGGCAGCTCTCTCTTGGGTTAAGACTCTTTAAGCTCTACATTTTAATGGGCTTATTCTAAAAGATTTTTGTTATACTTGGTGCAGTCAAAATAATAAAAGGGGTTTTTTTCAGAAATTTATCTCTCTTCAAATCCTCCAACAAGCATGTCAAAATTGTGTTGTCTGAGACAGAGAGAAGGATTTTCAAATAGAGAACTGGCAGAATCTTATGTATCCTGTTCTAGAAGCACGTCAGTTTTCTGACTCAGTTACTGACAAAAAGAATCTATTAGTAGGATTTCTAAAAATATACAGATTTGGATAAACTTTGATTTCTACAAAGTTAATTGTAGATTAACTAAGATTTCTTCTAAATGAGTAGATCCCAATCAAACCTCCAGAACAGGGACTCCACATCTCCTAGTCAATGAAGGTAGTGGAGAGTATTAATTAGCCAAGATGTTTCAGAGAGCAATAGAACTATCTTCCCCCATTGAAACTGTTAACAGAAGCTGGCATAACTGAAATACTCCAGTGGAAACTCTTGAATGAAATAATTAATTTTTGCTCTTAAACAAAAGAACACAAAGCCTGATGAGACATCATTGGTTTTGTCCTCTGACTGTCATTCAGCAAGGTAAATACTCTGTACTCCCAAACGTTTCTCTGAAGGAATTGAAGGGTAAAGCTGCCCTATATACATGACAAGCCTATCACAACAGACCCTTCCTTTTGTCTTCTCATTTGAATCCTGTAGTACTGTTACTAGTATATACTAAACACACAAGTCAGGAGATGATTACAAAAGTCAGTCTAAAACCTTTCCTTTTTATTTCTTGTCAAATGCTGAAGATTCTCCTGTGAAGTAAGATTTTGCTATTTCAAATACAGTTTTATCACACTCAGCAAATTTATGAGAACTAGTAGCCATTCACTGGAATAATTAGTTGTTTTTTTATTTTGGTGTGTGTGTGTTTTCTACTGGCTTTTCCATGTGTGACTTTTCCCATCAGCAGTTCGCAGAATTGACATTTCACTTCAAGGCAGTTTAAAGACCATCAGGAACACACTGTGACATTGCTGAGTCTAAACTCCAGAAGATATTTCTATGTGCCTATTGCACCATATAAGCTCTCTTTATGCAAGTCTCTCAAGTCATTATGTATATCAGAACCAGCAGAGACAGATGTCTCCAATAAAGGACAAGGAAAGTGTAGTCAATGGGATAAAGCACTTGAGAGGAGGCAACAGATGACATTATTTATAAACAAGCTGGCATTGTTAGCTGTATAGTGGGGGTGATCAGAAACAGTACTCGGTCATTTTGTGATATTGTCAGACAACTCAACAGTATTGCTTTACTCAATAAAAGAAAAAAGTTGAAAATCTCTGTGGGTGCCAGATAGGTATTAATAACTTATGGGTAAACACCATAAGAAAAAAATTCTGGCGCTCAGCCTCTCTTTTTGCCAGGAAACAAAATGATTGAGCAGATGGTTTGTTCAGAAACTGCAGCCTTTGGAAAGAAGCTTGCTTGTAAAATTGAGTATATTTTGCAACCAACAAAGATGTGGAAATTTTTGTCCTTAGGAAGTTTTCCCTGATAACAACAGGACAGGGAAGTCACTACAATATTCCAGTTTAATAAGAGTATTGCTAATCATACTACTTCATTTTATTTATTTTTTTTTTTAACTTATCAGGTCCGTGGCAGTGAAATGCAACAGAAGAACATAATTAAGTATCTTGACAGCTTTATGTAAGCCTTGCTCTTAGATAAAGACCCATGTCATTATATTTCTACTGCAGTGATGATGAATATGATTGGCAGATTGCGACAGGGGTTTTTTTGTGGAAAGGAGAGTTGTTTCCTTTACACTTTTCCTCTCCCCTTGTCTGCATTCATACAATAATTTCCCAATCTGCCAATCTGTATTCTGTGGTACAGCCCAATCTTTCAGCCCTTTCCATCACAGAGACTAAAGAACCAGCTTAACAAATTAGCTTGTAGAAATATTAAGGAGTTTTGTACGCAGCTTCAGTATTATTTTCTTCATTAAACTCAGAACACATGTCGGGACATACGAAACATACATACATACAGATCATCACTGGACTCTAATATTCCCAGGGAAGAGAATGGCTTACTAGGACATTAACAAAGATATCACAAAGACACTACTTATCAGGCACAGATGTGCAATGCCATCATCCTTCTATGACTCCCCAAATGAGCTACAGCCTGGCTTTGTCAGAGACCTGACTTCTCATGTACCCAGTGTTAACATTACAGTGTTTAGTTTTTTAATATAGTCAACATTTTGCCAATTGACCAAATTCTTACTTATGCTTTGAGTCTGTCAGAAGCATATGATTGTAATTAGTAAGACACCATGCCTAAAGAAATCAAGTTGTAGTGAGACACTGGTTGTATTAGCTTGGCCTCAGATCCATTAGCTTAGACTCAGTGCCGTAATAATTACTTTCATAGAAATTCCAGTGAGTTCAGATCATGGAGGAAGGACCTAATTGTAAGATACTATGCAGAGGTACCCACAATGTAAACAAAACCAGCGCCATTAGCTTTTAGCTTACAAACTTAACTTGACAACTGTCTTACAAAGCCAGAAATATTTTGCCTGCATTCCTTGTGTTCCATCTGTGAAAAGAGCTGACCTTTTCACTAGCAACAGCTGCACCAGGAACCTGTGCCCAGTCACCGCTTCATTGTGCCCCGGACCTGAACAACATCTTTCCTGTAGGGTTATCACATGATTCTTACACTAGAAAGCAGGAGAGAGAATGACTAGAAAGACCATTTAAAGAATTCCTAGCCAAAATTTGAAATTTTTCCTCTTTTCTGAGGATGAATGCGATAGTTTTTCAGTGTTTGTAACTTTAGCTATCCCACTTCAGCCATAGTTGAAAGAGTGCCTGCAGAACAACATTGCTTCTATTCTTTGAAATATGCAATGCTGCAGAACTCCTCTGTGTTCTCAGAAAGAGAGCCTAGACTGGAGGCAGAATTACAAATCCTAATAAAATACCTGAAACTGTTTTTTCTTAAATCCTAATTCTTTAAGAAAAAATGGTCCTTCCAGATGGCTTATTTTCTGAACCAAAAACCCAACAGAAAAGATGTATAACTGTACAGAGCTATAAACTGCTCGTATGCTTTCCCCCAGCTTTAAACAGGGGAGAAAGAATACCCCTTCGTGCCATATTTTGGTGCTGCAGAAGCTTTGATATCAGTGGAGCTCTGCCAGCTCACACCACCTGACACTGTGGCCAGGGGCCTAGTTGCAGACCTGTGCCCACTAATAATTGACAATGCCATGTAGTAACCCGCCTTTCTAAAAGGCTATACTCACAATGTGTTAAAATATGAATAGAAGTTTGTGTCAAGCTCTCTCTCCTGAATCAGATCTATGTCTTGGAAGGCAGTGGCCTACAATAGGTGGTAGCTATCCAAAACAGCCAACCATTTGATGGGTTCATCTTTCAAGAAACAGGTATAAAGGAGGAGAGAAATGACTACTGGCACTTTTTTAAAAAAGTAAGCATGGAGTGAAAATTATGTCCAGGATCTAGAGGGGAAAGAGAGAAAAATGAGAAAAGGCTGGACACTGGAAGGTTTTTGCTCTCTTCCTTTGTACAGTGCAGTTTTGCACTTTGGATGATAAGCTTGTACCAGTATTTTTTGAGACTGAATTCTGGAGTTGGTGGTACAGGATAGGACTTAGACTACATCTTGTGTCTCTTATAAACTCCATGTCAAATAGAAAGATGCCAAAAAATACCGAGGGCTGGATTTTCATATTGAGGTGTTCTTTACATGCCTCCTTTCCTCCAAACAGAGGCAGGATGGCATGCTAAATTGGAAACTAAGGGAAGTTTTTCTTGTTGCCTGTTTTTTTTTTTGTTGTTGTTTGTTTGTTTTTAAAGGAAGGGGGAGAGGAGCAGAAGCAGGTTTATAAGAAAGAAGAAATGAGATTTGTAATGTTCATAGAGCCAAAAGCTAGGAAATTAGACAAAAGAAAGCTATCAAGAGGTATGGTCTTGTGATTACTGAAACCGAGACTGCAAAGTTCTTAAGTGAACTATGATTTACTGGATAACAGATACAGAAAGATTTTCTCACCACTGCCACCTGTAAAACTACATTGGTTTTTATCAAGTAGCTCCTGTTGAGCCCATCTAGTTGATGAACATTCTTATCAACTAGCAAATATAAATGACTTATGGGGATAATATTTCAATATATAATGACATTGCTATATCTCAGATTCTTTTCAGATCTGGGTTATTAAATATTAAATATCAAAGCTGTAAATTATTGTAGCAGCTTTATACAACTAAATTAAATTCAAACAAAACCTAATTTCCTTAATCATCGACTGTAATCCTCCAGGAACATATGCTATTAACTCAGCTACAAATGGCACAGAAATTGTATGACTTAAGTTATTTTTTATCAAATTCTAATCCAGGGCAGAGTCCTCAGTAAATCTCCTGCAAGGATTTTAATGCTTCTGCAATCATATTGGCTCTTTACTGGAGAGCTAATCTTTTTATACTCTGTTTTTTCACTCCTTTATTCATTTCCTTCACACCCTTGCTGAGCTATTGCTAGTACCTTCTATCACACATCATGTTTAAAAAGATTTGGCTTTCCCCTCCTGCATTTGATCCACAAGAGTCAGGCTTTCTCTTATGTGAGCATCAGATACATTTTTTTGTTTCACATGTAAAACTAAATCATTTCCATTTGTTTCAACATGTATGTTAATTGCCAGTTGTGACCTCTCTATAATACTGTCATAATTATTCACAGTTTGCAGTCAAGCATTCAGAAAACAGAACAATTTCTTCCTCTTCATGAACCCCATTAGAAGTAAAATTAAGCAGATTTAATTTAAGCAAGAAACTTCCTCAGAGACTCAATACAATGTTCAGATAATAAAGAAATAAACCTTAGAGCCTTAGGAGGAAAGACTTGGAGAAACCTCCAGAGATCTAGTCAGTCCTCTGCCCCAGAGCGTGATCAACTAAACTGCTGTCATTCCTGACAGATGTTACCCTAATCTGTGCTTAAAAGCCTGCAACAATGGAGATTTGACATCTCTGTGCAATCTATTTCAGTGTTTCACTGTCCTTCCTAGGAAGATATGTCTCCAGACATCTAATTGCAATCTTTCTTGCTGTTTAAGCCCTTTACTTCCTTCCCTGCCCTACTTGGCTACTTCCTGACTTAGTTTTTTCTTCTCTAGACTGAACCACAGCATCTTCTTTTTCTTTCCTCAGCAGTCTTGTTCTTCTCTGGACACTCTATCCTGTCAATTCTCTCTTGGAAATGCATCACCAGAATTAGTTTACCTGAAGTCTTTCCCAGCATCAAGGCAGGCATAAGTAATAACTCAAACCTGGCATGTTACATACAGGTCTGTTTATACATCCTAGTGTGCCTCCTTCATAGCGGGACAACATTGATGATTCACATTGAATTTATGACCCATTCTCATCCCCAGTTTCTTTCAGCTATACTTGCTTAATAACCTATAATTACATCTTTATGAATATTGTAAATCAAACCTTCAAAGTCTCTTGAACTGAATATGACAAATAGCCACTACCCCCAAATTTCACTGCCAAAACTTCCCAGTTTGTGAGCAAACAACAGAAGTAAATTGCGATTGTCTAATCTCCTTTGTTCAGTGCTCCCCCTCAAAGAAACCAAACACTCCATGTGACCACCAAAACCCCCAGAACTTCTTTACTGGAATTCTTCCTCACAGGATTTCCAACCTGTCCAAACTGGAGTCTTCCAGATGCTTGAACAGGGGTATTTTGATTCTATAAGCACTGCAATGTAATAAGGATGTCACTTTTACTATGTAAAAATGAACTGTTTAGGCAAATTATTCATTTCCTACTATAGAAACATGCTTGCACTTCTCCACTGGACTCTCCCCAATTGACCGAAAGTAGGGCAGCACTTCAGCTAAGGCCTTCCCAAGTGGAGCAAAACAGACACTTCGTGGATTTCAGTTCTGTATCTACGTGATGATGTGACCATCCGTTTCACAACAGCACGGTACTCCTGACTTGCATTCAGCCTGGGATCCATCTCCAACCCTGGTTTCTTCTTGGGAACTGGTGCAATTTCAGATTTCTGACAGTAATTGTGTCTGTTTAGTGAAATCAGCATAGTGACTCAGCCTAAAAGCAGAAATTAGACAAGTGCATGTGCAAAGATTCTGTGGCACAGCTTTTTGAAGTGCCAGATTTCCTATTTCTGCAGAAGGTCACTGGTTCTGGGGGCACAGTATGGTTTAACATTTCCCAAATGCAACAGACATTCTGCAATTGGTTATTACATGGAAGAGACACACTGTAGATCTTGCCAGGGTAACTTGGATGAAAATCCCACACACCATGACATGTTCACACCATCGTACCCGTGATTTGCCAGAGTACAGCAGCTCATCTAGAAGCATATAACTCTCAAATGTTCACAGACATAGACAATTCTCAACATCCATATGGACTAAGTTTCCAGACAGAAAAAAGGAGAGGGTGTATCATTAGCAGAGCACTCCATACAGACATGACTCTTGCTTTGAGCTTGGATCCAACCAATGCTACCAAACTACCATATGTATAAACTGTCCTCCAGGTCAATTTCTTTAGGGACTAAAAAGTCTCTATTAGTGTAGTCATTTCAGGTGAGAGCAAAGGTCCATCTATCCCACTATCTGCCCCCAACAGTAGGCCTAACTCCATGTTCAGGGAAAGAGTAAAAGAACAAGGTAAACACAAAGTTTCTCCCCCAGGTACTCCCTCGCCTGTGATCAATTAGCCTGACAAATGTAAGTTTCAAATTAGTAGAAACTATGAAATGAACAGAATTAGTGGAACATGAGTACATATAACATCATGAGGAAAAAACCCACTAATTCTATAAACTTCTGTACACGAGTCAGTGCTGTTCCATACTACAATGTACATCTGTACTCATGCTGGGACTCCAGAGTTCATCTGCTTCTCCTGCAGAGCCTTATCACCTCCTGAGCCATTCACTGACCCAACAATTCCTGGCAGACTTCCCATTCACAATGTGTTTGAATCAATAACAGACATTTTAGTTATTATGCTTTTTGCCAATTGTCCCTCACACTCCTTCAGCAGGCCCTTATCATGTTTGTACATTTAACTCACCAGACTTTATAATCTTTTCAGTTTTCTTCATCTGGACACCAATTCAGCTTTTTGAAGGATAACTTCTTGCTCCTGCAATCTCACTTACCCAGCCATCCTGGCTTCTTCTCACTCTTTCTCAAGTTTTTCTTGATACACAGTTATTTTGTCTGCACTTTCCATGCGATTTATGGGAACAGTATCCATACTCCCTGCAAAGAGTTAGGTCTTCCATCTGTCTTACTTTCAACAAGCTTCCTTTTTGAAGCTGAGTACAGCATTGGTAGAGAACTCTGGTTTGTCTTACTCCTGTGAGGATGCTGAATCTAAGCACATTAAGATCTCCATTTCAGGGGAGCTCTTCAGCTGTTACTCTCTACATCATATCCTGTAAACCACTCAGGATTAAAGTCAAGTATTGCCCTCATGGGCTCTTGAACCAGCTGCTCCACTAAACAGCCACTGAGATATCTAGAAATGTACTCTGTCAAGCCTGCCATGGAATTTTTGCCTCTTCTAGACTGAATAACTGAAGTAACCCATACCTACTTACTTTCTCCCTCTACTCAGCCTGCTATGGTTCACTGGTCAACTAAACAAATACTTAAGTTTGGAGCTTCCACCCATGTGAAATCTGGATTGTTCATTAATGAGATTACCTTGTTAAGCAGTTCAGCTCCAAAATGTTTTTAATACGCTGAACTACTTGCTATCAGCAAAGCTCACCACATTCTTCCTAAATACGTGATATCATGGGAACGTCCTCTTGATCATCATCTTTGAGTTTGTGACATCTGCACTGTTATGATCTCCATGAACAATTAGACATACTGGTTCCCCCATGTCATTTCTTAGACATCAAGCACTCCCACAGAGGAGTATCTTGTTTAAACAGTTTCTTAATTCTGTCTGTTCCCTGTTTCCTCTTCAACTAGGTTTGACCTTAACACCAACCGAAGGGCTGTGAACCAAGAGCACTCAAAGCACAATATGGCAGGATGGCTGTTGGCAGGGGATTATCAGTAGTAAGCCCTTTACTTGAATTGATTTTCCTCTGAGCGTGAGGAACTTGATTTTGTTGCTTCAAAAAGGCACACTGCACAGCCCATTTATTTACTCAGGCATTTCCTGAGTAAGTGATCTATACTGTGGAATGGCCTTTTGTTTTTCTTTTTTACTGGGAAGGGTTATTTTTAAGTAGTCTTCTCCCTCATCTCTTCCCACTCCCAAGGATATCAGATGGCCAGCACCAGCTTCAGCACTTCATAAAGAAAGAAACATTTTGCAGTGAGGAAAACTTGTATCTTAGCAATTGAGGAAAAAGACCTTACAAAGGCCACAACTCCTAGAATATCTCCTTGTGTTTAAAGGTGAACAGGATAATGGAAGTTAAATCAGCTAGGAAGTTAGGACCTTTGGAGCACCACAATACGTTACATGGGCTTGATTCTCCACTCGTATTTTACAATGGTATATCTCAATTTTGATCAAGGAGAAATTTGTCTTTGGTTACCCAAGTGTAAATTCAAATAAAATTTATAATTGCTATGAGAAACACCAAAACAGTTTTTAAACATGCTCTCTACTTCTTATAAACTCTTTCCATAGATGATACTGAAGGTTGGGCTAGAGATAACTGACCTAACAGTCAAAAATCTGTGTGTTTTTTGTATATGTTCCTATTGGCCTACTCAGTAACATTAGTGTTAGCCCAAATTTCAGTCTGATTTCTGGACTTCTCCTCGGTGAGGCTGCTTCTTAGTCTTGAGACACGGTGCAGACTATGCAATATAGCAGTTTGACTAGGTTTCAGTACTGGTTGGCTTTTCTGATTTCTGTTGCACACAGGGATTCCAGTATTGAACTCAGCATGCAGTTTTTCTGTATTGCAGTGTTAAATTAACAATTTTTAAAGCTCCCAAATATGAATTCTATCTTTCAGGGGGAGAGGAAAGAGGGTTTTGCAGTCGCAGTGATACTGTGGAACTTTTAGCAAGCAAGATTCAAATTAAGAATGCTCCTTACATGTTGTTCGCTAGAAATCTACGAGATACGAGCAGCAAGCGGAGCCAGCAGAAAGGTAGTCCCTGTGTGAGACAGAAGCCCCCCCGCCATGGAGCCCTTGAGCAGATGGTAGAGGGGGCAGAAAGGAGCCCTTCTTCCCGCCTCGGCGAGCTCCACACTCCACTCTGCGCTATCAACCACTCTAGCCTGAAAGCGTGGGCCCGGCTTTTTTTTTTTTTCTTCCTTCTAAAAAGTTTTCAGGAAGTCTGGGGGAGGGGCAATGCTGTTTCTTTTTTGTTATAATGAGCCCCTCTGTGGCGATGAAAGGTGAGAAGAGATCTGTGTGCCTGTGGTGCGCAGGCTTCCCAGCAATTCCCAGGGCAACTTCCCAGGGCTGCTAAAAAGCGCTGGGCCCCTGCGGTGTGGGACAGAGGGGAGGGGGCTGCTCCAGCATGGAGTTGATGGTGCTGCTCAATGCTCTGGTGACTCGCTTGCTCTTTGTGTTGCACTCTCTCATCGGGATCTGGAGAGTGACTGCAGCGAAGAAAGAACCCAAGTACTGGCTGCTAGCACTGCTCAATCTTCTCCTGTGCCTGGAGACAGGGCTCACCCTCAAGTTTAAGAAAGGCAGAGGCTACAAATGGTGAGCATATTCCGCCGGCTCCGGCAGAGCCCCTCTTGCTTCTTTGCATGTACTTTGCTGCAGATGCAAGGCTGCCTTCTGCGGCTGCTGCCTGAGAGCAGTGCTGCCCTGGCTTTATTTCTGCCAGGCTTCCAGGGACTGCATCTTCTCCCCTTGCTGTACCTGGGGGTGGAGGGTGACAAACTGGTAAAGCCTTGGTTAGTCCATTGCCAAATCCAGGGGACGTTCAGGAGGGGCGGTTTTTCAACAGACTACTTGTGAGCCACTCTGTACAGTTCTGTGTGTGTATTCTTACTAACTGCTGAAAAATGTAGGAAAAGTAAGTGCAGGCAAGAGAAGTGTGCTCTAGAACTGCTGCTCCTTTGGGCTGTGGAAGTGGGGGACACCTCCTGAGCAACAAGGTGTTGGGGACTACATGCGTGAGGTGCAGAGGAGTGTTGGGGTACCCACACAGGCTGTTCCATGCAGATGACCTGCACCTCTTACCCTGCCCTGCCATGCCCTGGTTTGCACCTCTTTCCCTGGGACTGCATTCCCTGTCCCTGATACTTGCAATAGTGCTAGTGCCACACTAGTGCATGAACCAAAAAACTCGGTGACAAATAATAGATGAGCAACAACGACTCCTGAAATACAACAAGAGCCGCTTAAATATTTGGATTTGAGAGGCTATTCCAGAGGGGAACTTTCATGCATAAAAGGCTGCCAGAGAAATGAACAAAAAAGCTAGTCATAGCAGAGTTTGCCTAAGCACATGGGTTCTTACATGCATCTAAAGAATTACTACAGTCATCTACAGCTCATCAGCGCGCAGTCAGCCAAAACAAATGCTCTGTATAAAGGAAGTGGTCATGTAACTAATTGTCAAGATTTCACTAGGACCTTTCATTTTTAAAAACTGAAACTGCAAGCAGGTTCTGAGATAAATCCAGGACAAAGCCCTAGACTATTTCAATGATCTTAAATCCCTGCCCATTGCAACCTGTGAAACTCATTATAACAGAAGCAGTGTTCTGTGACAACTCACACAAGTATTCCATGCTCTGAATTTGAACGTAATAAAAGCAGCAATAAAGTTTGGGACACAGGAAAATTTAACAACAGCAGTATTCCAAATGCACAGTTATGAGACAAAGTGAGCAGACCCTATTCACTGTGGAGAGGAGGCAGCAGCAGAGTCTTCATGAAGGAATATTTTCCTGGCAGCTTTTGGAAAATCCAGAGAAAATAGATGCAGAAAACAGATCCATTTTAGATGAATACATGTGCTAGAAAACTGGGCTGAATTTAGCTAAAAGGAAATTTTGAAAATGGCTATAGTCCAGCACTTTAAGCAGCGCTGTAAAGAATGTTTATAGGTAAGAACTGTAGACAAATGGCCAGCACCTATTTGCATCAGGATAAATTTGTGCTCCAGTGGTGAATGGTCACATTCAAAACAGGCAATGTCATCTGCACTTATAGAAACACCTCCAAAAGACAATCACTGATCCAGGGAACGGCCAAACTGTGCCACAGGTCTCCCCTGCCTCCAAAAGCCTCATATTGTCTCTATTCATTATTGACAGAAGACTGCTACTTCTTACAGCAGTACAAAAAATAAAATGGCAAGTGTGGAGAAAAAGTATGTTGTGAACCTGGCCAAGTAATATTTCCTCTAGATTGGTCCTTCTGAAAGACAGATAGGGTTAAAGCCCCTAAAGTCCCCTGGCCTGATCTGGTATCATTAGCTCAGTATTGCAAACCTGCCAGCTGGATGGATTTTTCATGTGCTCCCATTCAGATGAGAGGTGTGTTCTCTCCCAAAATAACCAGGCTGAAACCCCACAGAATCAGTAGCTTTTTTTTTTTTTTTTAAAGGGCAACAAAAAACCCCGCTGCCAAAACAAACAACACCCTCTTACTCCCCAAAAAATCCCCACCACCCACAAACACATTATTTAAATGTTTGTCTCTTATTTAGAGAGGATTGTTTGAAACACTTCATAGCAGCTCAGCAACTCAGTCATTTTCCTGAGCAGCAAGGTTTTTTCCAGTGGAGATTAAATATTGAAGAAAAGTCATGATTACAAAAATAAAGGTACATTCAGAATAAGAACAAACAATAAATGCAACAACATTTGACCAAAATGTTGCTGCAGTTACATACTTATAAGCAATTTGAATTCACTGCTAAATGTGCCAATGACAGGTTAGAAGGAATCAAGCAAGTATCCTGAGTTTGACTCCACTGCCCTATCCTGGGCCATTACATATATGTGATGCAAACGCTGCTGTGCATCTCAGCAGCGTTGCAGTGATGCTCGCTCCTTACTACAGCAGAGCTAGGCAGAACGTCAGTTGCATCAGACCTCATTCCTACTCCAAAAGGACAGGAATTGCCAAAATGACTGTCCCAAACAAAACTGTCATATGTTTATTAAGAAAACATCAGCAATCCTCACCAGAATTGGTGCTTGCAGAAGGAGTAATGAACCTCTATAGTACCCTGTATAAACTCAGCTCAAGAAGCTGAAGATAGTAAAGCTTCACCACCAGAAATTATATAGAAGACTGGCAGGAAGAGAACTAGAGACAGAAATCCTAAAGAACTATACAATTGCCAGTACAAATGGGGGAACAAGGCCAAGACCCATTTTCATAAACCATTTCAGCCTTCGCTGAAAGACATCCTACTGAAGAAATGTTTGTTTTAGGCAAGCTGATGCTATTTTTACCTTTCCCGTATCAGTGCACAAGATTCTGATCAACAGCCTTTACCCCAGCATCATTCAGTGAAATGACTCAACATATTAATTCACCGTTCATGAAATCAGAAAGAGCATGTTAGCTGGAGGCGTTTTGTTTTATTTTAAGTACAGAGAATGCTGTGATGGAAGTAGAAACAGCAAAGTGCATTTGGTTAGTTCTTAAAAAGGAATTTAAAATAAACCTCCATATATGATCTTAGATGGAGGTACAAATAAACCTATGATTCATAATACTGACAGCATGAGGAATTCAGCAAGAATAGCAACTCTTATTTGCAGTTATCCTATTTCTTAATATCCCAGATGGTAGGAGGCACAAGATACTTTTCAATGCAGATAATGATAGGATATATGGTATTTATGATGTGATATAATACCAAGCTACCTTTTCTTTTCCTTCACAGGTTTTCACCAGCAATATTTTTATATCTGATTTGCATAGTACCATCACTATGGCTACTAGAAATTCATCATGGGACTCAGGTATTTATGATGAGACAAAATGGACTAGTTTGAAATTGGTGCATTATTTGATGGGTTGGATTTAGGCATATAGACAGACGTCTGCCAGGTCTTGTTCCAATTTTCTCTTTTATACTGGTGCGTCTCCCAGTCCAGCTACAGCTAAACTATGGTGACTCTGCATTTCCTAACTATCAAATAATGAGCTTCATTCCTAGCTAAAAATGAGACCATTTCTTTGTATTTGTCTGGGGAACCAAGGACTAGAATTTTGAAAAACAACCTTTCACCACCAGGTTACCAGTGTGAATTTTGTAAAAGAAAGTATGAGTTTCACAGCACTTAGAGGAGATATCACAACTCCAAGCAAGCCAAAACCGAGAAGGTACCAGTGAAAGGGGTCTTAAACTCAAATTACCTCATATTTGCTGCAACCTAGGAGAATATTGAGATTACTACCACAGATAGATTACATGGCAGTTTGTCAGTGTTTATATCCTTTCTTTGTTTGTGCTATATAGTAATCTGCGAAGGAGGTGTCTGGATTCCAATTCAGGACTAAAACACATGGTAAAAATTTTAAAGGCAATTGTTCTTTTGGCAGAAGGGGTCAGTCAGGGCCAGGACATTGCTACTTAGCCCAACAGCTCATGTTGAGTGAACCACCTCCTCAAACAAGCTCCTTGCAAGTCCCCATTGCACTTCTATGTAGTGCCAGCATTTGCACATATGTGGTACCTTATATTCACAGCAGAAAAATGCCTGAGAGGAACTAGAGCAAAAAAGTAACAGAAGAAAATACATGAATTAGACTAGGAAGACATAGTGCCTCATTTTCTCCTTTGAAACATAGTTAGAGCCCACAGAAACATAATCAAATATTCAAAATTGTGTTTACACTGAAAATGCCTAAGGCTTTTTCTAAATACAGCAGCAGGAATTTGTTGTCTTCTTGTTTTGCCAAATCTCCTTAAACAGTCACAGACAGGTAATGCAGATATTGAGAACATCTGTCATAGTTAAATCTGGTCCAAGAAACAGGCTAATTCTGTAGTCAAAGACAGCAGTTTATTTCCCAAAATGATGTTAGAACATGGCATACTTTGTTCTTATTGATATACTGCTACTGTGAATTAAAGAGGGACTATATCAAGTTAACAGCTTAGTTTATGCCTGGAGAGGTAGGACAGAGAGTTCTGGAAACATACAATGTAACAGATTCAAAAACAATACCTCTGGAAGTGTAGCAGCCCTCCTAACAATTAATCCCAAACACAACACCCAGACTAGCACAACTTCTCATACTACAGTATTGCTGGGATTTTTCTTATTAAACTACTAACAGAATGGGTAATTATGAAGTTGCTAAATTCACACACTTAATATACACACCATGAAAACAATTTGTGGTCTTTAAGGCAGCAGAACTTTGATCTCAAGGTGAACAGCTTATGTCGGTGCTGTTATTTAAGGCATGTGCTAATCTGCAGTCTCTCTTCCCAAAGATAGAGGCAATTCCACCTCTCTGAGCACTGCAGAACTGGACATAAGTAATACCATTCATATATCAACAGTGAAATACTGACTGAATAGAAACTACTGCTTTGTGGTAAAGTATTTGGGGATGAAATACATGTTTGGAGAGACTATAAAGTAAATTGAACTACACTTAGTGAAAAAATTGCTGTCTGCAAAATACAGTGGCAAGGAAATTAAAACCATTTAATCTATTAAACCCCCCAAACATTCTTTATTAATATTTTGTAAGATCTCAGATAAACAAATACCTCTATTTCCACAGAAAGCAGTAACTGACCACCTTCTGCAGGGTTCACCTGACTACCAGTGCTGTAGTTGATGTAGGTTTCCCAGTCAGTAATAAGATAGATACTTGGTAAATTTTGTAATTATTTTTTAACCAGCTTAATTACAACATTTAAAGGAAATATTGAATATTACTGCCCATTCCCTCAGCCTCATTCTGAGGTGGGATTCTCTTACCAGCTAAAAGTTTAGCGTATCACTCTCCTAAAAGCGTTCTTATATCTTTCATCAANGCCCCTCAGTTCAAGAAGGACAGGGAACTGCTGGAGAGAGTCCAGCGCAGAGCCACTAAGATGATTAAGGGAGATGTTCCATTCCCTTATGAGGAAAGGCTGAGGGAGCTGGGTCTCTTTAGCTTGGAAAAAAGGAGACTGAGGGGTGACCTTATTAATGTTTATAAATACATTAAGGGAAATTGTCGGGAGGATGGAGCCAGGCTCTTTTCGGTGGTGTCTAATCATAGGACAAGGGGCAACGGATATAAGCTGGAACATAGGAGGTTCCACCTAAATATGAGAAGAAACTTCTTCACAGTGAGGGTGACAGAGCACTGGACCAGGCTGCCCAGGGAGGTTGTGGAGTCTCCTTCTCTGGAGACGTTTAAAGCCTGCCTGGACGTGTTCCTGTGCAACTTCGTCTAGGTGATCCTGCTCTGGCGGGGGAATTGGACTAGATGATTTTTCGAGGTGTCTTCCAATCCCTAACATTCCGTGATTTCGTGATCTTTCACCATTTCTTCCCTCCCATACCCATTATCTTCCTCAATCTGGAAAACAGCTTAAGCAATCTTTTCTCCGTTTTACATTTCAGCTTTCCTGTATGAACAAAATGAAGCAGTCATGGTTGCTTTGAATTTCTGATATCACACATGTTGCCATAGTGATGGCCACAGTGTTTCAAGCAAATCAGAGTGAGTAGGGTACCTGTTGCTTGGCAGAGGGCCCTCTCCAGGGAGGGGCTGGCCTCTTCCACTACGTACTCAGGCTGCCAGCCTCCATATGCACTAACAGGATTGAGGGTACTCTGCCTTGGTATTCAAGTGTCAATTTCACCATCCCAATGCTGGACCCAGCATGTCAAGTTTTAGCTAACTTCATTTTTACCTGGGAATAATGGATTGTGAATAATACACAAATATGAATGTGCTGAATTCAGTATTTCAGGGGTTTCCCATGCACTGCCAGTGAGCTCTCTGTGGGCCACACATTAGGATACCACCATGTCATGCAACAGAGTTTCCATCTAGATTAGGTGTTTTATAAATCAGAGGAATGTAAGCTTCATCTCAGAAGAAACAAAGGAAAAAAAGCTAGAATTTATGCAAAATGTGTGCAATTTCTAATGCTTTATTTTTGCACAGTAACAAAACAAAAATCATTTTTGTTTAGCTATGCACACAGCCTCAACACCTAGGAGTAACTGGGCTCTATCAGTAAAGAGGTAAACCATGTTTATCAACTGCCTGGGAAACTTAGTATTTACTTTCTCCTTGTCACATTCCCATTAAGTCACTGCACATACATAATTGGCTAGGCAAATATACCAACAGTCTTATTTACATGCATATACATGAAAATAAAGGCTCTTCTCCAAACTTACAAGTGAGTCACCACTGCAATCACCACTCAATAAATATTCAGAGAGAAACAAACCAAACCCAGATATGAACATAGTTAAATTAAAAATCAAGATGCCACTTCAATGACTGGTTTTGCAGATGCAGTTTTCCTGCTTGCATGCAGTTGAGAAGAGGCACGGACCCAGCTCTGAGAAGTGCTGTTCAGTCAGAGTTCATGGAACCTTGCACTGAGATAGTAACCCCTCACTCAGCTGGGGGCAGTTGCTAAAATTACATATAAGGAACCTACACAAGACATTGATAAAGTGAATTAATTTTCTTAAAGTATTCTCTGCACCTTTGTGCCACTGGAAAAACAAAACAAACAAAACAAAAGCACTCTTGCAAGCCAGATAGAAGCCATGGAGTGCTCCTCTCCACCTTCCTCCAGCAGACCAGCCGCTCTGGTACTGTCAGAGCTACCTGCTCTTGGTTGTTGGCATAAGGAGAGACATGGATCTGCTGAGTGGCACCCATACACCTTGCTACCCACACAGTGTTAACTGCTATGGGCTCCCATTTCACTCCCGTCCTTCAGCCACCTGATTTACTTGCTGCAAGCTCTCACAGTGTTTGGGAAGCGATTTCCACCATCCTTGTACATACAGCAAATGCAGCAGGCTGTCTTATGTGCGTCCCGCCTAAAACTTGCCAAACTAATTTCTGAGCAATGGAGCTTTAAAAAAACAAACAAACAAACAAATCCCCAAACTCTGATGTGAAGCTTAATACAGGTTTACGGTTGCCTTCCTCTCACCCCTGTCAGACCAGGCAAGGGGGCAGAGGACCGAGCTCAAACGCAGAATTCATGACAAACCAAAGGCTGTCGAAGTGAATTAGCCTTCCTCCTCTAGCACAAGTTAGCAGTCCTTTCATCCTACCCAGACTACTTGTTACAAGGTTAGAACTCACTTCCTTGTATTCTGGGGTGGTTACACCAGTTATGCAATATTTTTAGGTCATGGTCTCCTCAGTTGACTGTGTCACACTCTCTGTAGGGTTACTCAAAAAGGCTAACTTTGATCCTGGGGGCTGGTCTCCATAGGCTTTAGACTTTTTCTACAGGCAACAAATAAAAAGGTTTAATTTCTGAAACATCCTCTGAACAACTTCTTCTGTTCTGTCTCTCTTCTTTGGTTGAAGGGATAACCCAGAGAGATTAGCCCCACAAGGCTGTAGCCAGTCAGAGTACCAGCCTGTCCATCTCGCTGTTTCCAAGTCCAGAACTTTAGACTTCCCTCTTCTAAATGGAAATACCACATTCTCCCCATCTGTGTATCAATCTTTCAATGGTCTCACACTCACCATCCACATAAGGCAAGCATTCCGTTTAAGAGCTTTTACCACCGATTATAAAAGCAACAAGCACTGACTTTTTTCCTGATTTTTCAGACTGCAGGAAGTTGCTCCATTTATCTACAAGGTCAGGCAAGAGGCAGCATTTACCCAGATACAGAGCAACATTACCAGAGACCATGTAAAGTATCAAAGTGGAATCTGAAATTTGCTAGAATGTGACATTTGCTGGAATCTGTTGCCTTTATATTGGCAGGCATTATGCTGAACACAGCTACTCAGTACACACCAGAGCACATTTAGATTGTTGCAGAAAATCACTCCCCATGCAATAAAATAATGGAGAGCCCAGTGGAGAAATGCAAATCATCTGGTGTTCTCAGACACAAATAGGAGAGGATAAAAGTCTTTAATAACAGCATGGTTTGATTTTCTAATTATCCCTTTTTTATTACAATGAAGAGAGTTGTTAAATGATTGTTATGAAGATAGATTTTAGAACCACACCCCTATTTCTCTGTGGCCAGTCTTGGGCATGGAGGTAGAAAGGAAGTGCAATGCTGCAAACCTCAAACAGGACACAGTCTTACCACTGGTTTACTGCAGTTGAAGTAACAGTATGTTTTAGCCAACATTTGATTTCCCAGAGTATTGAATACTTGGAAAAAGTAAAAGTACCATTTTTTTTCAAATCTGCAGGGGTAGGCAACAACAAAGGCCCATTTTTCTTAACTATTTCTGAATCTCACTTCTCACATTATGAATTTTCTTGCAGAATGAGGCACAGCTGGGGTTGGCACAGGGGGAGGGGGGTGGTGAAGAATACAACCCAAACATCCTACCCCAGCTCTATTCATTTCAGCCTTGAGACAAGTCATACTAAAGAATGAAATAACAGCATTTTTAGAGAACATTTTTGGGATAGTAGAGATGAGAAGCAGATATTTTGAGAACAGGTTTGAAGATAGAGACTGACCATGACCATTTTTACCCTATTTTACTGTTTTAGCCAGAGAGATACTATGTAGGAAATCCAAAAGCCTGTTCAGGAGTGTTGCAGGCAGATCGCATTCAAAGAGCATGGTCTTAACAGCACAAAAGTGTCACCTGCTCCATCAGCATTTGAATTTACATCATCTTCTACAGTACAATTCTACACTTTCCCAGGGACCTACCAACACATCACTCCTGTCCCCGTGAGAGGAATTCCTCCCTTCTGAACAAGAGGGGAGTTACAGTGAGCACATACTTTTGTAAACATCGACTGACTTTCACAAATGAACTCTGCAGTTCAGCAAAACAGGACTCTTTCAGCCATAGAGCGCATCTGCTGCCTATGTGGGATGTTAATGCACATATGATCTTTTTGTTCACAACAGTACTGTGGTAACGAGCCTGGAGCAGTTCAGGCGAATGTCAGCAACCAAGACTTCAATCAATCCAGAGACAGCAGTCGTGGAAGTGAGGGAACAGATCACCACATCATTCAGACGGTGGGACACCATTTCCTTTGTCTAGTAGAGATCTTATGATATTAGAGCAATTAGAGAGGACTGTTATTTCTATTGGGACAAGCTCTTCACACAGTGAGTAAAACTAAGAAAGTAAGAGAATAGTTTCAGAAAACCATATTGTGAAAATGGCCTACAGTGTGCTGCATACTATTGTTGGTAGGACAAGTCTGTGTGAAGAGGAGGCTCTCCTACCATTCTCTTCAAAATCTCAGTAACTGAATTTAGAAAGTACCTGGGTGATGCTCAGCTGAAAAATGAGAACAGGAGTAGTATACAGAGAAGGATTTGCTATTCATTACCCAAAGTTAGTATTAATATTCCTTTTTCAAATTATGCCTGCCACATAAAAATTATGTTCTCTAATACAATGTGAAAGAGAACAAAAGCAGGCTTAAGGTTTAATACTGTCTCTGAAGATATGTACAGTGTCAGTCTCCTAAAGTTACAGTACATTATTGTTGTCATTTAAACAGGCTAAAGTCTTTGTGAATCAGCTCTCCACAATCTGTGAGACTGTATGGACACTGGCCCTCCACCAGACTTTTCTACTGCTACTAGTAGTTGGCAGATGGCTTCTACCCATTGGAGTTGAAATCACCCGGGATCAATTGTCTCAGCTGCTTCTCATGTTTGTGGGAACAGCAGCAGATATACTTGAATTTGCTAGTGAAACCTTGGACATTGAAGATGTTCGGTAAGGGCTATTTGCTGACATAATTTGCATAGTACAAGATGTTTGCTTTAAGATTTGTTTGCATAATCTGTGGCATTCAGATTGGTGGAACTGTATTTCCCATAGATAAATGGAAGGCTATGTTCAAGGGCTGTTTTCCTACTCTCACCTTTCCCCTGTAAAAGACCTGTCAGTCCTATGAGCTTAGTTAGGGATTACTCATCTGTTGCCAGCAGAGAAGCATGTCACATCCATCACAATAAAAGGGTACAAAGAGCCAAACAACTAGCATAACTGTCATGGAGCATCAGTTCTTACAGGTGGAGGAGCTGAAGCACTGGATATGCAGTAAGCCTCTTTCAGGTACATGAATTGTTTTAGACTGGCAAGAAAGCAACTAGAGTTTGCTTTAGTGATTCATTATTCAAGTTACTCCTTTGGTTATCTCATATGTACTTTTTTCATGATAGAATAACAAAGTGTTCAAAGATAAGAAGAAAGGGGATGGCATAGTCTGGTGTGAATTTTCAACATTGTGATCTCTCCCAGAGAAAGTTAGCTCATCTCCCTCTCACAGCACCAAGAGATGAGCTGTGGACATCCATCATAAAGAAAGATTCACAGACACCCTATTTTATTTCTTTTATTTCTTTTTTTTTTCTTTTTTTAAATAACAAAGAAAAGATTTTACAGCAGGAAAAGAAAAGTTCCTCTGCGCTTGGCAGAGAAACTTCAGGCTTGCAAGGAATGTGTAATCACTACAAGGGTATAGATATATCTCTTCTTTGAGCCACAGAGTCCATTTCCATATGCTTAGCATAGAACAATAGCTTAGGGTATTTAGTGTAATTACACAGCTGGAACATGTAGCCTGTACAGCAGAAGTTCCATACCAAAAAGTACCTCTGTTTTCCTTAGTCTTACATCTCAAGAGCATGCATTAGCCAGTCACTGTTTTGCTCAGATACCCTTTAAATTACTTTCCAAATACTACAGGAAACATTTGTTTTCACATAAGAAAACTGCATCTTCACAGTTACCATTTTTTTCCCCTCCCATAGGAATAATTATGCTCTCATAAATGTAATTCTCGCTGTGTGGACCTGGAGTATGTTACAGTTTCCACTTGATCTTGCAGGTTAGTAGTTACACACATAGAAAAGAACAAATGCTTTAAGTTTTTGCTGGCGTGTCTTGTGGCTGTGCATGCTACAGGCTCTACCAAGGACTTCCAGTGGAGAACAGTTCATTGAAGAAGGCCCATCATGGTTTATTTTGAGGAAACACTTGTTTCTGGCTAACTTCTGATCTCCCTGATAATACTCTACTTCCAGAAAAAAAAACAGAATTGAAATACTGTATTGGAGCACCTGTTCCAGTTGCCTGTTACTGACTTACAACTTCACTTTGTGAGCTCTTGAGTTAGACCTGGTCTTAGATTATATGATGGGTCAAATCTGGGTAGGTTACTAGATGCTATGGAGAAACAGGTAGCATCTCTAGCATCTTATATAAGAATTGATGACTAGGTTAACACAGACTAAAATAATAAAATAATAACAACAATAAAATTATTACAGGAATTTTTCATTAGCCTTTCCTTTATGGACAACACTAGATTCTTTTCAACTCTGAAATAATGAAAATATTTCAGCATTTCAGCTCAGCAGCTCACCTCCTGAAAAAAACGATGCAACCACATTTCAAATTCCTGTTACTGATAAAATATATTCTGTTAAAGATGCGCACTCAAGTTTAAAAAAACCAACCAAACAGAAACCACCACACCACCAACAAAAACCCCCATACACATCACCACCACCCAAACAAATTCAGATAGTACTTCAGTAGCCTTTTATACTGTGCAATTTTTCTCTGGCTATTGCTTTTCTGATCAATTACATTTACCAGTTAAATTATTGAACATATTGTCCTGAAATTTACTATGGGTACAGTTTAGATCTATACAGTTGCATAGATAGTATGTTTTATTCAGGCAACTGAATGTTTACTTGCACATCAAACATGACAAAATAGAAATTTTTAGGCACTTATTATTGGACTACATCAACACAGTTAGGATTATTAAATAGCAATGGCAAAAAAAAATACTAAAAAATTAGCTGCTGCTGAAGCTTTGCCTAATGGATTCAGCAAGTTTCTATATTCTACAACTCATTTTCCACTCAAGTCTCATATTTTGCTTTTCTCCTCAGTGTTGACTCAAACAAGCCAAAATGTTTGGCAGTTGTTAGTGCAGTGCAAGTAGATATGTTTTTTAAACTAAAGAAATTCCACTGCCTGAGAGACAAGTTAATTAAGCTACATGCATTTTCACAAGAGGCAGCCCTACTTATCACACACAAACCCTTCCAATGATCCTTCTCTAGGCGCCACACCACAAAGAGCATTCTTGCTTACCACCACTCTTATAGCCAACACCTCCATGCAAGTTCCAACAGTTGCATGCAATTTCATACCCACAAGTAACTGTGGCTCAAGTCTTATATGGCAAGCAGAGATCACAATTTCTTCCTATCCATAATGTTCAATACTGCCCTGCATTGACATGGCTTATTCTTACTATAACACATGAAAAAGGCAGTGGCTACCTGGTGAATCTTTTAAAAGCAAGGTCTTAGTCTGGAACAAATTGAAGTGCTACACCTCAGGCTGTTCCCATTCAGCATGGTAGGCTTGTCTTTTTTCTTGAAGATACATATTAACCAAACATGTTGATTCAGCAGAAGAATGCCTGGGGAAGTTATTACACAAAGATTAGGCAATCTGCTTCTTGTTCTAGAAGTGTATAAACACCAATAGTTTGTGGCATAGAAAAAGGGAAGTGGTTTTTGGTCCTGTTTGGTAGACCATATAAGTGTCTGCTTAACATGAGCCTAGTGTGTTTTGCTGGAACAGATTCAAGAAATTGGATATGCTTTATGTTGAGTTGTTCACAGTTGAACGCATTTATAATCCAGAGTACCCTGGATTATAACCACCCTTTAGGCCAATATAAAGTTGTTTTAACATAACTATGTTTTTATTTCCAGTACAGCATATTGGCTGCAAACCATCTGCCTCAACTAGGCGAATCCCCAGCCTGCTGCTGTGCAGGTACAGTGCAGAACTGTGGAACATTGGGGTCAGCCTTTTCATACAGGATGGTCCCTTCTTCATTGTGCGTTCAATCTTGATGGGCCACTTTGGAATATTCAATCAGATGCTGGTATTTTTTACAGCTAAGAATATCTTAGTTGTGACTCTGCAACTCTATCGTTTGACAGTGATAACATTAGACTTCCATGCCACCATTCTGCAGAAGAGCAGGAAAGGAGAAGTCAGCTGTTGCCCATGTGAGCCTTACGAAGCTAGTACCCATGCTACCGATGACCAAGATACTGAAATGAAAGAGTTTGTTGCTTTTCCTCCCAAAGTGAAATCCCAAGCTCCATCAGAAGATCAGTGAGCAGTTGCTGACTTGAAAGAGGTTGCACTTCCCACAGCTTCTTCAGAAGGGCTTAGCCTATTTCTGTGGTCAAACATACCTTGAGTGCCTAAATCATCTCTTCCACTAAGAGATTAATAATTTCTTCTAAATTATAGGGGAAATTTCTGAAGCAAATTTTTTATAAATTTGTATGGTGCATTTTCACTAGTTCCCTATTACATTATCCACAGGGATTTTGTAGCCATAGTTTGTAGTAGCAAGAAAGGTTTGGCACACTATCAAAGTTGGTTATTATCTTTGATGGCATGGTGCTAACATATGTACTTGCATGCATCAAATAGAAGGTCAAGCCTATCAATTACGGGAAGTGCAGAAGCATTTAGCTCTACTTGAATGGTCAGGCTATAACTGCAATGCGATAAACAATTTGTTTGCCATGTATGGGAGCAACTTCAGCAGCAACAACTGTGCAGACATGCAAGTGAAGGGAGATGACAGATTTCTACTGTTATTGTGACATCTAAACATTGTTCATTCAAGAAATTTAAGAAGAAAAAATTCTTTTTCAAATGTTACCTTATTCTTAGCTGGATTCAGTTAAACACTATGCAACACTGTGAAACTGTATACACAAGACTAAGAACCTGCATGATCTGAATAAGCTAAACCTTACAAGTAAAAACAACACCCCAAAAAGAAGCCCCAAAGATTAGAAGACAACTGCATTTTCCACAGGCATTTTCTACAGAGGTGCTTGTCTTTATTTCTACCAGTTAGAAAAAAAAACAAAAGAAACCCCAAACCAATTAACCAAAACACTAGAATATTTATAAAGACTTTTTTCATGGTTTCACCATGATTGCAGCTGAGACAAGTTTTTTTAATGTCTCCATTTTGTATGATTTTTTAAAAGTAGCCTGACTCATGCATACATTCTAACTAGAAAGAAAATGGCACTGCAAGTTTGACAAGACAATCTAGACAAAAGGATCCAGGCTTATGCTTCACATATCCTAAAGCCTCTCAAGTTATTTCATGGGACCTTGTGATATGGTCTGGTCTGTTGAATATCAAGATCCATTTTTAAGAAATGGCTAATAATTAACTTACTACTTTCATGTTTGGAGTGAACATAGGGCCCGCTTAATTTCTCCCAAGAATATACTTCAGATGAGTGTAAGGTCACTGACTTTGCTAGGCTTAGCTTATAGAAGCTGAAAGACAGACAAGTGATTTTTGAAAGTTGTATTGTCACAGAAAAAGGGGTGCTTTTACAAATTTCTGCATCCATTCTAAAAGAGATCAGAAAAGCGTATAAAAAAAATCTAGCAATTATAAAGAGACCTAATTATGGTAAATTTCCTTATTAAAAATTACCAATTAAATCTTATTTTCTAAATCCAGAATCTGGTTTAAGGAATGAATAAAAGTGTTTCTGCTACTACTGCAGCAGTCATATGTTTATTTATCCATAGCTTAGTAAGCAATTACATGTTTATTCTTTGAAAGATGAACTTATTTAATCTTTCCAACACCTAAACACATGAACTTGTGTTTATACTTGAGCTGTTACTGTTCTTTGCAGGATCAGGCTCTTCCATTATGAAAAATTATGAAGAGAATGCATAGCCATAAAAAAGGAAGGAAGTCTCATAAACTTCATAACACTTTATACCACTTCAGTAATAACGTGCAACACATCCTGCTCTTTTATTTTGGGCCTTTTTCCAGCAGAAGTTTTTAAAAGCCGATCAGTATTTTCTATGGCATTGTGAGGTAGACATATGGAGAGTGGAATGTAACTTCATTTGGGATTTTAATTCAAGTCTAGAGGTAAAAAAGCTAGAGAGCTGCTGCTGACCAGCTGTGCTGTGTAAAACCTTTCACATTAGGGTGATTTAGAATCAGCTGGTAGAACTGCAACACATCTTGTTGATGCAAGCCAGGACTACTCACATTCAAGTCTACCACTTCCTGATATAGTAATTATCCTGTTAAAAGGATCCTTGCTAATTAATTTGGAGTGTACTGAGCTTGCTAGAACATGATTCTAAATTCATCAGCACAAAAATTGCAGGATGTAACTTTCAAAACTTGCTGTTTATTTAAAGGCTTAGTTCAGCAACAAACTGCCTACCAGGCTCAGCCTGCAGCAAATACAGGATCCCCTAGGGTCAGCAATACAGAGACTAGTTACAGCAGGAATATTTTACAGAGAACTCTATTTCCTGGTCTTCAGGCTGCTTCATTTTAAAAAGCATAAAGCTTCTAATCAGATTTATGGTGGGAAGAACTCACTCCAATGGTAGGTGTTACTCCTAAGTCCCCTCCCCAGTCACTCATGGACAAAATAGGTTAGATTCTCCTTCATGTTTACAATAGAACAGATTTGGACTTCCCTTTTCCTCCCTGCTATCGGGTGATAACAAACAGATTGCTTAAAAAACAACTGAAAATCCAAGCAGACTAACAAAGCACTTCAATGGTAGGTAGTCTACCTCACCATATGTGTGCAAAGGGGAATTGCATATGCCAGGTAGCAGCAGTTCCATCTACTTCATTGAGAAGACTGGAAGTGGCAATTAAGAAGTCTAGTAGCTTGTATGTTTGGTCACAGCAGCAAATCCCGGTTATAAGCCCTTCTTACTTTCCTCTTGCAGATTTTTGAGGGGAGAGGACTACAGCACTTTTTTTCCAGTCAGCTGAATCAGCAGCTGGGTGTGGGGAGCCATTGCATCATCCTGCAGCATTCCAGAGCTGTACGCTACGCAAGTGGTAGAATGTGTTTTCTTGAAGATCTGCCAGCATCTGTGGCATATCTAAAGATAAACTGATGTCATGCTTGTTAGTCAGGAAAAACTGCAATAAGCTTTCAGATAGCAAAAATTCAAGTCTTCAAAGTGGAAGAATTTCAGAAAATTTATCTTAAACATTATTTGCTCAAATCAGGAGAATTACATTACTAAATCTTTTCTGCAAATAGATATCTAGCCATTAACTATTATTTATTCTAGTTATTCCTACCTTGTCCTTTTAGATTATTCCATATTAAACCCCACTAAAATATTTTACCACTTGTCTTCTGAGCTAAAATGGATTCCTCCTTTCCTTTGGACATTGGCTTAAGTAAGATCATAGCCTTGAGCCTGAAAAAAAACCCTACCAAAACAACCACAATTTTATTGCGTTCCTGTTAGCATTTGTACTGTACTGCTCTCTGGGACCATGTTGAAATGGAAGAAAATGTGCAGTTACTTAAAAAAAATCCAATTGAATTTTACAAATAAAAGGCAGTTACCTCAGGCATAGCTACCAATTTATTATGAGAGAGCTGACTGTTATGTATTCCCATTAATTACATCTTCCACATGCTGCTTTTCCTTTCCATCCTTTGTAAGGCCATATTCTGACTGCAGCCATTGCTTTGAAAGCTCACAGCAACTGAGTAAATTTCACTCTATTCTGGATAGGTTCTTCTTTTTTCAGAACCTTTGCCTCCAAGTATGTAAGTCACAGTGTAATCCCAGTGAGGATGTGTTCAGCATTTGCACACAGGATGCATTTTACAGATGCACACAAATACATATATGTATTTAGATACCCATACACACCTGGCAATGCCTAAATCATACAGCTTATTTCTGTTACAGTGTACAAGGATTGCTAATGAAAACATTCTGCAGATGTCTGTAAAAATCAGAAATATCTAAATATTACAAATATCTTAAAGTTTAGTGCTCTAAATACTAAACATATGATACTCTCTGAACAATATATTGATAAAAAAATAAAATTCTAAGTCCCCTGGAATACATTCTTTCCATGTAGGTTTCCTTAGTTGAATGAAATCCTCCCAATCATTTCACCTCAAAAATAAGTATCTTGAAAAGATCATTAGAACAGAATATTAGCATCTAAAACTGCACAAGGCTGCTTCTCCAGTTCTGCATCAATAGAAAACAGGCAAGCCTTGGAATCATCAGGTTGGAGTTCTTGGCCCTCTAGTCTTTGCGTTCACTTCTTCATCTTTTTCTAAGTTGTTCTATGAGGAAAGAAGCCTTGCCTTTCCTGTGAGAAGAAGGAAAACAGATTATTCCTAATTTGTAAACTAATTATTCCTAATCCTCATATTATTGCCTGAGGCAATAAAAAGGGGTCACAATGTGGGCTGCCAGCTCTCTTCTTCCTCAGGCCAACACCAAACTCAGCAACATCCCCTCAGCATAACTTCATCTTTTATTCTTCCCTGTCTTGAATCAGCTAAGAGGGAACATGCTACTGAGAGAGAGCTCAACAAGCTGCCCCCAACAGCAAGCTCCTCTGACTGACCAATTAGCCCCAAAAGGAACTCTCTTCAAACTGATCATCTCCTTGTTGCTTATCACAAACTGATCAGTTCCTGGTTGATACAGCTCTAGCCTCACCCACCACCCCAATCACTATCACCTGGGGGAAGGCGGGGCCTTACACGGGTGGGCCAGGTTCTGTCTCTGGGGCCTAAAACCACTTGGGGAACAAAAGATACTGCTGGGTTGTAACTCATCCATAGGTCAACTCCAACTCAGGGCCCACAGCCCAGGCCTCAGCCCTTCACTGTAGCAGAAGTAGCAGAAGTGTTTGCTCAAGATTGGTCATTGCACCAGCAGATAAATGCAGCAATACAGATCCCTGATGGAATAGATACTCATGACTGAGAAAAATCACACATGAGCTGTGTTCTGAAAACCTTCTCTGGCTCTCCAGAGTCAGCATGAGAAGGGTTCTCATCAGCCAGCTCCACTTCAATGATCCCCACCAAGCTGCTAATACAGGAATTCCAGTGATACTGAATCTGTCTTGCAGGTGACCCTAAAAAGCTCTATGCAAACTTGTCCTAATTTGGGCTCCTGTGAGCCCTGACTTTTCCCTTTAGATTGGGTTAAAGGGGTGGGAGAGAAAGAGATGTAACAACATAAAAAAACCCCCTTAAATCGTCAACCTAAACTCTTCCCTAATCCACTACATACTGCTGTTCTTTCCTCATCTACCTTTCCGTCTGCTTTCTGGGTCCACCTTCCAGATCACAGTACAGAGAGAAAAGATGCTAAACACTGAACTTCTTACTGTTGCCTGTGAAAGTCTTCACAAAAGCACGCAGGAATTCAGGCCAAAGATTAAGAATAGCCAAACCTATTTCTTCCTGTCAAAGACAAAATGTATCTACAGATGCCAAAGAGCTTCCTCCTTTTGTTTGTAGCCTACTACAAAGAGAATGTTTTCCTGAGCAGTCTCTCTGTGAAGGACTAGCTTATTGAAACAGCAGCATCATTTCCTGTAGACCTATGGATTAGTATCTCCATCAAGCAATCTTAAGGTCATGCAAAGTTGGAAATGAGGCTGTCGGACTGTAGGTAAAGGGAGTTGAGGGTGGTACAACGTCATGGAGACCAGCTTCAGAGCAGATAAGACTGCACTGGGGGAGGCTTCTGCAGCAAAAAGGAATGAAGAAAAGCTCTTTTGAGGGCTTTTTGAAGCCGGGAAAAGCTCTTTCCTTGTGCTGGCGGCTGTCAGCTGGTGGGCGGGCTGCTGAGATAGTCTGGGTGGAGCCAGCACACCCGCGAGGCAAAGCTAAACAAGCAATTAACAGCTCCACCCACCATTGTTCAGGTGATAAGTTTTCTCCTGGAGGAACTAGTTCCTGCCCACAAAACAAGCAACCTCCAAAATGGTCTCCACCCATGCTCCTGTCACCAATCAAAATGGATGTGGGAACCCAGACAGAGCTCCCACAGAACAATGTGGCTGTGCAGGTGACAGGCTGCAGGGAATGCCACAGCCTCTCACTGACCTCAGGAGCCAGCTCTGAGTACGGCTGTGTGAGGTGTGAGCAGGTAGATGATCTGCTCACCTGAGCGGCACAGCTGCAAGATGAGGTTGTAAGGCTACAAACCAAAGTAGAAAGGCTCAGGAGCATTAGGGAGGCTGAAAAGGAGATAGACTGGTGGAGCCAGGCTCTGCACTCCATTCAACAGCCAGATAATGCCCAGGATCAAGGGGCCCCTGTATCCTACCCCTCTCAGGTGGAAGACAAAAGCCAAAGTAAAAAGGGAGAGTGGAGGCAAGTTCATGGCCATGGCAGAAGGTGAGTACCCCCCTTGCCCGCCTCACCTCNCCGCCTCACCTCCCCAGGTGCCTCTGAGAAATAGATATGAGGCCCTCCTGGAAGACAATCAGTCTAATAGGGATATAGAGGATAGCCAAGCTATTTCAGAGGTCTCATCACAACTCGATAGGCC
>VYZX01033077.1:1746-16254 GCA_013401335.1 Brachypteracias leptosomus | reverse complement strand
AAAAAAAAAAGTGAAAATTAACAATGTAGTTTTTGTGAAAATTCACATTTCTGAAATATTTCATGTATTTTTCCCTTTCTCCTAAACAATTTCAGCTCCCTCTGGCACTGTGGGCAAAGATCTTGCCTTTCGTATAAGATCATTGATTTACATAAGAGAAAAAGGAAAAGGAGACATGAATTTAGCAGAGAATTAATGTGTCCTCCCTCGAGATATTTCCCAGGAGTTCCTGTATTCTCTTTTCCTTGTCTGTTTGCACACATCTGTTTTGAATACTCAGCTGAGCAAATCTAAGAACAAGCCACCTGGGTCTACCAGTAAAGTCTATATCTTCATGACATCGATTGCTTGGTCATTAATATCTTCTGAATCATTCTGTGCATGCACAGGAAAAGAACTTAACAGAAAATAAAACTAAGTATTATTCTCTAGAAATGGCAGTTTCACATATTACCTGTGAAAGTCATGCAATCAAAATTGTTCAGCTCTAACTTGGAAATATAGCTCATAATAAAAAGTAATATCTCAGAATATCTTTTTAATACAACAAATAGATTTCATACCCAAAACAAAAAATATACCAAATAGTGAATAAATAACCTCTGAATAAACTCTCCAAAGTTTCTCCTCCTGTGAAAGTTGAAAATAGTGTATTTTCAGATGATGTAAAAATTACAAAACAAGGACTTGACTGGTCCGTTTGAAGTTTTGAAAAATTACTGTAGAAGAAAAAGTGTTCTTCTTGACAAAAGAAGTGTTGTCTACAAAGCCAGTAAGTGTCAAACTCAACAATGCATGAAACACAGAGGGTTCGGGGAGTTGCCATAATAAAATATGGGATTGACATAAATTTCTTTTGTAAAAGTGATTCCAAAATTTAGTCATAGGTGAACATAGACCAGAACCCCCTGTCAGTGGCTTTCACAATTGATTCAAATTAATATATATTTCCTCCTGCTAGTCATTTCATTTGATTCCTTTGGCAGGCTTAACGAAATATTACATCAAGTAAACCCAAAGGAATCCATATTTTCTATTTAAAATGCAAGGTGATTCTACTGACAGTCATAAAACATTGATACTAATATAATGTGAATTGAGTATTAAATATGTGACAATATTAGGGTACAGTATTTATTATCACTATCTTTGCATGCTTTACTTTTCATTTCACTTTCATATTATATTAAATGGCATTGTCATATATAGGCTGTTATCAGAATTCCTTGTCTTCATGAGGGCTGATAGGTTACTGGTTCTTTCCTCCCTTTTGAAAGGCAGAAGGACATCCTGGTGGTAATTGACTTTCTAAAGGTGTACTGCAATGCTTGGTGAAGCAGTTGTATTTGATTCAGTAGGCTGGAACTACAAAACAATTTCAGCTAACAGCTCTGCGCTGGAGCAGTCAAATGCCTGGAAAAATAAGGTAGCAATGAATTGCTCCAAACAAGAGTATTAGCCTTTTTACTACTAGAAATTAACTGTGGAAACAGAATTGAAAGTCCTGTTATGTTTCCTAGGGATAAAATGATTGCAGAAATATGCAAAGCATGAGTGTTATTTCCCTTCCTATTGTTTCTCTCCAAGCATTGACATAAAGTTTTCTTTTTATAAGCTCCATGTTCTTTTTAAACTTTTTAAAATAGAGATAGATTCTTTAAAAATGCTAATAAATATATTTTATTTCTCATCAACGTGCTGCTTAACATTTTACTTCTTTCCTTCAGAAGTACATTCAGTATGATTATGTGGATTCAAAATTACAATTTTTTTTTTTTCTTAAATAAAAAGTATATTTTCAGAATCCTGTCATTTCGACAAGGTCTTCTTTTTATTTTATCAAAATTTCCAGGGAAAAAGACCATGAAATGATGTGATGCATGAAAAAATCAGGAAGAATAATTTGAAAATCAGGCTCATAAATTCAGCTTTCTACAGGGCAGCTACTTATCTGTCTGCCTGCCTGCCGGGTACTTGAACTGTGGCATCTGGTTAGCTCAGAAGTTAATGACCATTTTCTATATAGATTATTTTCACAAAGATGTTAAAATCAAATCCCAGCTCAAGGTAAAATAAAGGGGAAAGTCGTCTTGCCGTGACTCCTCTTTTATTTTCATGTTTATTTTGCAAGTGTCTGAGAGATTGACATCTCTTCCTATATGAACTGTGCCCTAAAAGTAGAGCTAAATAATTTTATCTCTTTTTTTGTACTGAGGAAAAGGAAAGAAATTAATGTTTCACTGATATATTTATATATCTAACATGTACCTTTATAGACTTGTGCATGCAGAGAGAAGTACTTTTAAATATACACACATTTTAATCAAGTAATGTCTGCAATAAAGACTATTGGAAGCTATTAAATCACTTCCTAATACATCAACATTATGCCAACCTCTGCAGAAAAAACCTTTTAAATCAATCTTGCATCACACAAAGCCAAGGTCTGGTCATTTTCAGAAGAATTCATTCCAGAGCTAAGGTTCTTAACCTAGAAACAATTTTAGGCAAAAGAATAGCCAGACAGTTAAGAAGGAAATTCATCACTGGGTCAAGTTCTCCTTTTACTTGCTAACTTAGTGGGTAGTATTTATGGAAATGAACTTAGGAGAATACACTGCATGTTAGCAGAGCGGATGCTGCCTGCAGGCTATTGAAGTCATTCTTGCTGACATTACCCTGTTTCTATCAGATCAGCTATGTAGCCCCCAGTATTTTGTGGTAGGGTTTGCTTTATAAGAGGAGTCCTTGCTGAAAGGAAGCTGGAAAACAGTAAGCCACGTTGCCAACAGAGGGACATCACCTCAAGCAGTGTCTGATGCTCTGTTGGGATTTTTTATGTTTGTCAGTGCATGTAATAAAAAATATTGTACTTTCTGGTCTCAGGCATCTGCAACAGAATCTTAGGGGTTCCCTCTAATGTTCAGTGAGTATGATTCCTCCCCCCAGAAATTACAGCACATCACTTGCGCCTGTCTGCATAGCCTGGTTTTCAGGCCGTAGGTGTTGCCTGCATCGCAGCTAAGAGGTGTGAGTGCAGCATGCTGAGGCCTACCAGGCTAGCTTTAATCTAATTAGCTTGGATAACAATATTAGTGAGGATGTGATAGAATGAGCTTCAGTAAATAAATGTAGGTTGATGTGAAAGCCTGCTAGGAAATATCAGGACATCCCTGGGTGGCCAGCAACAGCAATGTAAAAAATATAACTCTTCCCAAAGGCTATTGAAGCAACAGCTTGGCAATTTCTTCAAAGCCCCAAATCATCCCACAGATAGTTTACAACTAGTAATAGAAAACCAAAGAAATTGTAAAACAATTTTAAAATATTATATACATTAATTGCTTGTCAAGATCAAATTTTAACTGAAAAAAAAGCGCTTTAATTTCCCCCCTGTTTTTTTCAGCCTTTAAAGATTTGCATCCACAGTTAACTTGACTACAGCCAAACCCTCTGTGTTAGCTGGCTCTGTCATAACAGTTATCTGTCAGAGCAGGGTTCTTCTGTCTTCTTACTGCTCTCTCCAGCGTTTCATTACTGGTAACCTGACTATAGCTATTTGCATTCTTGAATGGTAGAATAGTAACACTAATAGATGAAATTGGCTCTGGGTCCTGAGTTACTGCATGTTTTTTTCTGAAGAGGAGACAAGCCACTGGGTTAATGAGAAAAATGAGAAAATTAACTCAGTAGTAGAAAAGGTAATTGGAAAACAAAAGCTAGTTACTGAACCAAAGGATATAGATCCTTAAACCTTTAAAACCAATAGTAATAGTAATGAGAGGAAGTGTTAAATGTAAGTTAGGCAGTGTAGGAATTCACGGTGAGGGTGACAGAGCACTGGAACAGGCTGCCCAGGGAGGTTGTGGAGTCTCCTTCTCTGGAGACGTTTAAAACCCGCCTGGACACGTTCCTAAGTGATCTAGGTGATCCTGCTCCAGCAGGGGGATTGGACTAGATGATCTTTTGAGGTCCCTTCCAATCCCTAACATTCTGTGATTATTTTCAAAATAAGAAAATACACTTGAGGGGGAAAAAAAGATGATTGAAAAGCATGTACTTTCTCAATCTACATGGTTCATCCTTCCAGTACTACTTTATTTTATTGTTCTGTGAATTAGCATTACTGGACAGCAGCATTGCCCCTTATTTTTGCTCTTATATGGCTGAAAGGCACTGAAAGTTGGTTGCAGCAGCAAAAGCAGCAGAACCCAGCATCTCTCCACCTACAACCCTCCCACTCAGACCACTTTAACTGATCTGGAAAATCTGCTGTGTACATGCCCGGGCAGTGCTATATGAAATACCAGTGGATGTTAGTATTAGGGCTGCACAGGAAATAGCACATATGAGCTTCTCCTCTACAAGTCAGGCTTAGTAAGGAGAAGCAAGCAGATGGTCATTGACAAGGCTTAATGAATATTGGGAAGGAGCTACCCTAACCAGGGTATCCTTCAGATAAGATTCAGGTAAGATCTTCTTGCTGCTGATTTAACTCAGAGAGGCAATTGTGTTTCTTGGGCATGATGACAAACTCCTGGGTGCCATGATTTGCCTAGTTCCTTCGTTTACAATAATAGACAGATGCCTTGTGTTTAAACATAGGATGGACATTAAGAAGTCCCATTCTGAAACAGATTTTCTGCATGACCTTGAACACTTAATCTCTCCTTGCTTGTTTTCTCATCTGTACAATAGGGATAATTATATTGACCACACGGGGGGCTGTAAGGCTAAATTAATTAATGTTACAAAGCACCTTGATTCTCTTAGGTAAAAGGTTTTCTGGAAGTATAAAGCATAGTTATTTATTACCTGCATTTTCTTCACTTTTTATTCAAGTCCTACCAATTCTGCTTCAGCTTTTTCTTCAAAACTATTTGTCCTATTCATCTCATCAGGGTGAAAAAGAAGAAATTGATAAAAAGTAATGATTACATAGAGACTAGTGTTTGAAAAAAATGGTCTAAATTTCTTAATTTTAAATGTACTTCACAACTAACATGTATCTGAATCTTCTTGAACTAGGCTTTTTCTCTTTGGTGACTTTCCAGTGTGGTCTTTTCCTCTTTAGATACAGTTTAAGGTATCCATGAATTCACACAGATGGGCAATAGTATGCATTTCTGCTCTTAAAATTTAACTTCTGCGTCTTTGATTATATTTTCTGTTCCTTCTATTTTAAACCCATTCCTCTCTTGCTGACTTGTCTTCTATTTGGCAAACTTTTTTTCCTTTTACCCTCCAAGAATCCCAAATCCACCAATGAAGAATCATTCGTATACTCTGTCATTTCTATTTGCTATATTACTTTTTTTTTTTTCCCCCCAATAAGACAGGGCAGGCAGTGTGCTGTACTAGATATCAGTACAGTGCACCTCAGGTACACTGAAACAGTCTGACTTCACCTTATGTCATTTCTAGAATGTATTTTCTTTCTCTTAGCAGTGACCCAGCACAAAAATTTGGCTACATTTTGCCACATTTCGCCACATTTCTGAAGCACTAAGTAGCTGAGTGCTTCCAGAACATCTGATGCAACTGTTGTAGTGTTCAGCAACCTGCTGAGTGTGAGATATGAAGCAGATTATCTAACACCCAAATACTGGCTTGTCTAAGACTTTGGATAAGGATATGATTTAAATGTATGTATCCAATCTGTAAAAAGTGGTGGCATTGCAAAAAATGAAATTATAGGTTGCATTGTAGGTAAATTCTATGGTGTAATCACTTCAGATGAGTTTGAAGTGCAGTTTCCTATACTTGCTTCTGTATTCCCCTTTTTCTGCTCATTACTATTTCTTAGATATATTGGCATTAAGTTTTCTATGCCTCATTGCTTGCCCTAGTCATTTCCTGAATTTCAAAAATGTCATTGAACATGTCTTTGTTAAAAATAATAATAAGCTATTAAGCTAGCTTATTCAACATGCTCAAGTCAAAAGAAATGTACAATCATTAAACTGCAGCGAATGAATGGATTTTATAAGGAGGCAGCTTGTTCATTGGAATTTGTTGAGCTCTACAGAATAAGCCAAGTTTGAAGAAAAAATATATACTTCATGACTTTGAAGTTATAAAATCTGAAGGGCTTTTTGATGAATGTGGGGGATGGTTTTTCTCTGCTCTGTTTACAGCTTAGACCATTAGGACAAAGATTGACTATAAATGTTAACATGAAATTTTCTGAGACCTGGCCTCTAATTCTACTTTAGGAAGAGGTAGGGAAATAAGGTTAAGACATTCTAATACTAAATCTGGGTTTGATTTCAATGCTGCTTTTTCTTCTTATAACTCTGTTTCTGCAAAAATTCTGTCTTGCAATGGCAATTTATAAGTGGATAAAGAACCTCAGTGGATAAAGAATCTCAGTGGATAAAGAACTGGCTTGATGGCCGCACCCAAAGAGTGGCTGTCAATGGGTCCATGTCCAAGTGGAGGCCAGTGACAAGTGGAGTCCCTCAGGGATCAGTACTGGGACTGGTCTTGTTTAACATCTTCGTTGGCGACATGGACAGTGGCATTGAGTGCACCCTCAGCAAGTCTGCTGATGACACCAAGCTGTGTGGTGTGGTCGACACACTGGAGGGAAGGGATACCATCCAGAGGGACCTTGACAGGCTGGAGAGGTGGGCCCATGCCAACCTCATGAAGTTCAACAAAAGCAGGTGCNTCCCTTCCAACCCTGACGATTCTATGATTCTATGATTCCAAATTTCCCAATATTTATAACACATTATAGAAAACTAATGACCAGATTCTGATCAGAAGTGTCCCACATTTTACCAGTTCCTTGTAGTCCTGATGGACAACATAATTGCAGTGGTTGGGAAGTGTCTATATCCCTACATACTGTTCTCTGCACAAGAGGAGTGGCTTGAAAAGAAACTGACTTCATCTACTGACAGAGGAGTATTGGTTAAACTAGGAAATGAGTCAGGATGTCCAAAGAACCAGCTGAGCTTCTAGGTGTGGTGGAACATTTTTGCTTTTGTCATTGAGCAGCATTCCTTCCATCTGTAGCCTCACATGCACTGGGCCAGTGCTCACCACCTCAGAGATCACAGTGGCAAAAGTGCTGTGCTCCGTGCATTATTTTGTGTTTTGCTTATATAAATGGAAAATGTGATGACAGTTTGTTTTGCTGAATTTGGAATTTGAATGCAGGATGCCAGCTTCAGTGAGACATCCCCTAGGATCCCCTTTAATATAGCCGAATGGTCTGCAATGGAATGACTGCTTCCTACAAGTAGGTGAATGGCATTTAAATAGTTAAAGGGATGTGAAACTACAGGCTTTTAGTCTTTGAATACAAGAAAGATTAACACTTAGGTTAACAGTCTTCTTGGATATTTATGAGATCTTGCTTAAGCCTTAGGGGGACATTTTAATGCTTTTGCAAGGCTGGGTACTGAATGAGTGAAGAAAAGGGTGGCATATGCAAAGGGTTATTTAATCCTCCTGATTTCTCCAGATTGCTCCTCTGTGAATTAAAAAAACCACATTTTGCCACATGGACTGCCACTTTTCTCTTTACCTAGCTGAATTCTATTTCTTTTGTCATCCAGGAGTTAGGAAATTGTTTCTGTGATTTCCTTGAATTTCCCTGGTAAAATTTTCAGGTTAAAGTGAATATAGCCAATTTGTCTGAATGTTCTTTATTTATAATGCTTACATATTTAATAACTATTAAATATCTAGGTGAGTGGAATGGCTTTATTTGGGATGTAAGTTCTTTCATTAAGGTTTTGTTCTTCATATGGCTGCAATAGTAACTACATTCGCTAAAGTTGTAAGTCAAGAGATTGTTAAAAGTGGGTCTATATAAATATTATATATTAAGCTTTCAGCTGTTTGCTTCATAAAGTACAGTGTTTATTGTGACAATACTTCATTCTTTTCTGGTTTTAGGAACATGTTTAATTTTTCAGCAATATTGTATACTCAAGATATTTCTAGGTACAGTTATTTAAAAAGCAGTATGGCTACAAGTCAGGCAAATTAAAATGTCAGTTGTCTCTCAACAGATTTTACCTGATTAGTGGTGGAGTTCCTTTTATTATATGTGGGATTACAGCAGCAACCAATATCAATAATTATGGGATTGAAGGCAATGCACCATAGTAAGTATAAACTATTGTCATCAAAATTTTAAGGAAAATGTGCTCTTTTTCTTATGCTGACAAATGTAACTGACTGCATAAAGGGTACAGATATGCTATTTGGTATGACATTTATTATAAAATTTTATTAAATAATATCTATGAGAGAACAATATCTTAATCTGAGGCTTGTTTCACCTCTGTCAATTTGACTCTGTTACGGTCAATAGAATCACTTTTCATTTACAGAATTGTTCATTTACATCTGAGTAAGTGGGAAGATATTAAAAATACCTAATGGATAGCATATTTAATGGAGCTACTAATTAATTAAATACTTCCAATTCATTATGTGTCTTGAATTGATATCCTTCGGGTGTCTTATTTAAAGTAATTTACAAATAATTATGTGAGAAGAGGACAAGTAAAAATCTTTCCTCCCCCTCCTCTACCCCAATTCCTTCCTTAAAAACCCATCATTTTGGATTTTCACCACCTGGAAAGGTTCCAGCACAATGTCTGCAATCCTGATGTAGCCCTCTAGTGTACTAGTGTGTTAGTCTTCAGTATACCTCCACAAGCTGTCCAGGCATCACATCGTTATTAATTCTTGGCATGAAACATGAAATATCAATAAAGTACAATAAGTCTTTTCATAGAAGTAGGGCAGAAAATGAATCAGACTGCAAAGTTAAATACATCCTGTGTAAACGATCAGCACGGCAATGACTGGCACACTAATGGGTATATTAGTACTCTGCCAGCACTAGCACTCCGGAGGACATCACTCTTACTTACAGCTTAGAGCATCTATTGTAATACATGTGAAACTAGTTATGTTCTGGGTAAGAGAAGTGGAAACAAAGGAGAACAGTTTGTAAGTGAGCATTTGGGTCCTTAAAAGCATTTTTATAGGTAATTGAAATTTAAATTCTGGTAATAAATTAGCACATATCATGGCTGCTTGCTCTGCCTAGGGCCCAACTCATACTCATATATTTATTCAAAATTATCCAATTAGACAATCACTTATAATCAACAGTATCTAAAAGACTCAATTATTTATGTTCATAAATGTGAAACATTTTTCATTTTGGCACAGTTACAGAGGTTATATTTCTTTAATGATGTTAATCATAGCCAATCAATACCTGGTACCACAGTCGGTACAGAAAACTGGGCACAGGTGAGGAATGGTTATAAGACAGAGTAAAAAGCTTCTAATTCAACAACAGCATAATGACTCATATGCTATATTCATTTTTAATATTAGTACAGCAAATGTAGATGCACAAATTTGAACTTTTGATGGAACTGGTTTTTTTAAGTGATCCACAATGAGATTGCACTTGAAATAAGAGCATCCCAAGAGACTGTTCCACTAGGGAGCCTTTCATTCTCCACTTTGCATTAAATATGCAGCATTCAACTGTACTCAAGCATTCATGTAGCTTACCCAGTTAAATATAGGTGGTAACTTACCTATCTTTTCACAGATATCTTTCAGTGAATTTTTTCATGTTGATGTGTGACAGCAAAATATATACTTGGAGTATCTTTAATTTCATTAATAATTGTGTGTATATTTAAGTTTAAGGTTTGGTTTTTAAAAATTTTAAGCAGCTTCTTGTGATAAGTCCCCAGTGGGACTGCCTCTTTTTAGCTAAAAGGTTCTCAGCCTGGGAGAAAAATTTGTTCTGCCCGTTTTCTAGTAAGTTGTAGATGATTCCTGGCTTGACAAGAATGTGATATCAGAATATTCTTTGCTGTATTGGAGGGACTGCAACCAATCACACATGCCTAAATGAGTATGAAATGTCACATAGTGTCACTTTTAGAGCTGGAATGAATCGTGACAGATCACCTGGTCTGTCTTTCTGACCCAGTGGGAAATTAGCTATATCCAAACCATTCCTGACAGTTATTTATCTGAGGAGCTTTAAATGCTCTGATAATGAACAGCTCACATTTTATTCCAAGAGCTTATTATTCTCATTGTCCTAACAGCAAAGAAACTTTTTGAAAAATGTAATTTAAATCTTTCTTTCTGCAGTTTAAGCCTATTACTTCTTGTCCTAGTCCAACAGATATGGCAAATAACTTATTCCCCTTTCCAGAAATCTGTGCAATATTTAGAGTGTAAACTAATAACTCCTGCACTAGCTTATACTGCCAGCTCAGTTACCTGTATGTAACAGTGGCTAAAAGCAGATTAGAGTAAAAACTAGGCAGATATTCCTTCTCCTCCTTACCCGAGTTCTCCGAATTTCCATCTGGGATTTCATTAGCCGGAAGTGTTTTCTTCCTCCATGTTGTTTGATTAATTCATTAATCCTCAGGACAGTCCTGTTAGATTGCTGTTAATTTATGCCTGTTCAGCTCATACCGGCCTGTGAACTACTTTAAGCTGCTCTAAAACAGTTATGTTATTTAAAGCCTAGCAGATAATGATCCATGGTACAATAATACGCTACCAGCATATCACAAAGAGACCATCAATTTCCTTGATTTTTCTGAGGACATTCAAATTGATGTAAATTACCTCCCAAGGATTTCAGGAACAGTGCAGAATTCAGAAATGGCATATATCTTTCAAGTCTGCTCACTACAGAAAGTGGTGACTGCTCAACTGGAAGTCTTTTTTCAGCCTCTCTTGTTGCTCAGGCTGTTCTGTACTTTTGCAACAAGAAAATTCTGTAAGAACAATCTTTAGGCTTAAGAGTTTGTATCAAAGTTCATTGATACAGACCATTGAAATTTGTACATTTCTATTGCTCACACAGATTGTATAAACTATGCCTCATTTGCTTTTTAATCAAAGTGTTAGCACTGACATTTTTAATAGTGGAAAAAAAGGTTGACATAAATGGTCTTATACTTCACTGCAATTCTAGATTCTAGACTGACCTACATTACTTGGAAATTTTCAGCTCTAATATCCTGAAAACTATACCAGACATTTTATTCTATTGAAAAACATGAAAGTGACTCCTCAGGTTAATTAGTATTAAAGACACGCTCCCTTTCTCCACACCAAACATACCAAACCGAGACACTCTTGGGTCATACAAGTTAGTTGAAAAGCCCAGGTTCACATCAGTCAGTTGTCCATCACATCTAATATGGGTTATAAAATGTTCTTGACTCTCTTTTTTTTGTTGTTTTCAGTTGCTGGATGGCATGGGAGCCTAGTCTCGGTGCTTTTTATGGGCCAGTAGCATTCATTGTGCTAGTCACCTGTGTTTACTTTCTCTGCACGTACGTGCAACTGAAGCGTCATCCTGAACGCAAGTATGAGTTAAAGGAAAAGACAGAAGATCCACAGAGAATACCAAGTACTGAGGTGGGCCATGGTCATATTACAGACACCGTGTCTGTTTCCCAGGCAACTTGTTCCATGATTTCTTCTTCCTTATTGGAAAATGAACATTCATTTAAGGCTCAGCTTCGAGCTGCAGCATTCACTTTGTTCCTGTTTACTGCCACTTGGACCTTTGGAGCACTTGCAGTATCTCAAGGTCATTTCTTGGATATGATATTTAGCTGTCTTTATGGAGCCTTCTGTGTGACCTTGGGGCTTTTCATCCTGATCCATCACTGTGCAAAACGAGATGATGTGTGGCATTGCTGGTGGTCCTGTTGCCCATCAAGAAGAAACACCTATTCCGTCCAAGTTAACGTGCGCCCAAAGGTTAATATCAATGGTGACACTCAAGTTCATGCACCTTGTCTTCAGGAATCGCCATGTCCCAATAAACCAGCTGTGTTTAATCATCCAGCAGCTAGCCACTGCAAACTTACTAACCTACAAGCAGTCCAAAATCATGTTAATTGCCTTTCACCTGTGACACCATGTTGTGCAAAAATGCACTGTGATCAGCTACTTGATGATGAAGCTCACATTCATGTCCACAACGAGGGAACCTTCAGACCCAATATGCACATTCATAGATGTCTGAAAAGCAGAACTAAGCCACGTTATTTCAGTCGGCATAGGTCTGCAGGTGAAAGAGAATATGCCTATCATATTCCTTCAAGTATCGATGGCAGCATCCACAGCTCACATACAGACAGTCCCCACAGTACGCATGATAGCCAGTCAGGTCACAGGCGGGCCTGCTGCTCAAAAAGTGATCCATATCCTACTGTCAACCAGCCTGAAAGTAGTGACGCAAGTACTGTAATATATAGTTGTGCTAAAATGCCAGAAAGTGACACTGTGCACCATCCAGCTCATTTTGAAATGCACCCACGGACACAGTCATTGCCATTTAATACAACAAATCACAATGGAATTCTCAAGGGAAACGTGCATGAAGCCATGATATACAGCTCAGATAGTACAGGAAATATCAAAACTGGCCCTTGGAAAAATGAAACTACTGTGTAGTTCATGGGCCATCATAATGTGTTTTTTCCCCTAAATCATCACTACCTTTGTTTTTATTCCCAACTAAATAAGATGACATATTTGTGTAGCTCATCAGTAAATTGTACAGCTCTTCCATCTTTATTTCCATTTCTTAATAAAAGTCTAAAAGAGAGAGAGATAGTGACAGCTATTTTTAAGAGAAAGTTATAAAATTATTCTGAAAGATAATTAGGAAATGAAGTCTAGACAATTGAATATGAGAGGCAATATCCTTTTGTTACACAGAACAAATTTTATTTAGAAATACATAATTTTTATTCATTGTTTTCACTTTTATTCTGTAGTAACTTCAGATAGTTTTTATAAACATATCAGCATCTTAAACTTTTACATATTTATTTTTGTAGGAAAATATTACTGTGCCATGGATTTTAATCAGAAGTGACTATGGTAGAAATGATAAACAGGATTTTATAAACTTACAGCTTTTTAGATCTACAAAAGTGATACTGCCTCTAAAGATCTTCTGTAGCATATGGCCTGTAAAGTTGTGTAATGTACAGTCTCTGTTCTGTCCTTTTTCTTGTTGGAGAGAAGTGCTAGGTAATGTCTCTGTTACATCTATGGTGCTGTATTGGTTGTATTTTGCATGACATATGTCAGGATATACCATTTGCTGTTTTCTAGTGTTACGTGTGTTAAAAAAAGAACAAAAAAAAGTGTTGTACAAGGCTGTGAAAACCCTATTGATATTAATCTAGAACATTATAAATCTACAGGAAAAAAAATCACTCTGCACTAGTTTAAGTGGCACAATCCTTTGTATAAGGTTATATGATAGCTTTGATAAGGGTCCACTCTAATGTCTTTACAGAGCATGCACTACTCATTGTATGTGACACTGTGCAGTGTAATAGCAATTGTCTCAACAAGTTTTACACTTCTTTGTAAAGTATGCCTTTTGAACAAATCTGTAAGCTGTTTCACAATAACCTTTCCACATCTGTTAAGGTAGAGCAGTTTTATCATTAACTCTTTGAGGACTACAGTTATTTTCTTAAAGTAGTTTATTCTAGTTCAGAGACACTGTATATATGATATTGTCTATTCAGTTACATGATCAATGTAGTCCAAAGTTGTCAGGAAAGAGAAAGTTCAGTCATTTTCCAAAAACACACTTTCTTAGAGTCCATCTATCAATTTCACCACTTGCTTTCTGAAAACTTATTTCCTCCCCTAGAAAATTTCAGATTGTCTTAATCCTTTAATGCAATTTGTCCTTCAGAGAAGTTCTTTATGTTCATGATTTCTGCTGAATTGTAGGGCATTCCAGGGTCAGTACCATTCTCTATTACCAAGATTCTTGGCAATAAATTTTTTCATGTTTCCATGAACATCTGGACACAAAGCATCAACTCACAGTACAGAACTGCATCATAATTATCCCTGTAAGAAATAAAACCGCTTTTTTTTCATATAGGAAGGGTGCAGAATAATAGTAGATTGCAGAAAGTGAATAGGAGTATAGAGCTGTGAGGAAAATGTCTACAATGGAAAGTGAGCAGTGCATCCATAAATAAGAGAAAAAGCACAATTCTGTATAGCCACATGAGAAAGTTTGCTGTCATGTCTTAACACAGGCTTGTGTAATTGCTATATTGCTGCAGAGAGGAAATAGAACATTCCCTTGAGAGATCATCAGTCTGCAATTCTCTGTATATATATTGCAGAAATCTTCAGCCCATTATTTTTCTGTTGTTAGCAGTTTATTAGTCTCTACCTTTTTTTTTAATATCTAGGAATGCATTTCCTAATAGTGTACATAAATATGACAGTTATAATTGATAGAATGTTATAAAAACATGAAGTCAGATGAATGTGTTCTGCAGTGTTGCAGGTGGGAATTAGTATTCAAAGGGTTAATGCTCAGTATCTGAGTGCAAGAAATCTTGTTTTTCTGTATTTTTGTAAATTTGAAATATATATAGTAAACTCCAGCAGTGCAATGTATCCATCTCAGATTGTGTATTTTTA
>VYZX01033076.1:79153-105907 GCA_013401335.1 Brachypteracias leptosomus | reverse complement strand
TTGCTCTCTAGCGTGTCTTCTCCAGCATATCAGTGGAAAAACCCTAGGTTCTTGACTCCAGTGAAAACCCATTCAACAGCAGAAATTAGAAACATTATTCCCATGACATTGCCCATAATTCAAGGCTCCATCTACCAGCAAACAGCTATGTAACTACTGCTGGCTGAACCTCAGTGCTTTGAAATGGAATTAGGATGAAACAAAAGGAAAAGCAAGCACCAGTAGGACAAGGAGTACCTCACTGTGTCATGTATTACATTGACCAAATAATAAAACTGGTTTATTTCTGTGCTTTTGCAATTCTTTCTGAGAATTCTTTACCAGCAGAAATTAGAGTATTACAAACAAAAAGGAATTCAGGACTAGAAGCATGTCAGCATCCTATTACTCAATAGTTTATGCTTAGGTCCTGCATTGAACATTTAACTTATATTTGCTATAATATTTCAGGGGCCTGAGCTTATCACTGAAGTCCATTTCATTGATTTACCACAGCAAGAGAGCACTTTGCCTCAGATAGAATATACAAATAAAGAATTATCCAGAGAGATGGTGACCTCTCCTTGGGTGTCTTTAAATGGTGCATGTTGTTCTTCTGGCTGAAAACTATTTGTAGATACAGACAAATGAAGTATAGCAACAAGAAAGAGTAATCCTGTGGGGAAGGTGCCATATGGTACACAAATCCCATTAAGAGGGTTTAATTATTTTAAAGCTTACAGACTTACAGGAATAAAAGGAAACCTCAGTTCAGATATTCTCCAGATGTTAATTTTGCTTACATTTTGGTCACACTGAGAATGTAAGATCGACCTCTCCTCCTTCTGGCAGCCATTAAATGTGTCTTGAAGAAGGTTGTACGCTCTCTGTTACTGTAAGCAAACACCAGGAAACCAGTGCTGTTATGCTGCTAGCTCCCTTCTTCCTCAGACCAACACCAGACTCAGCATACCATCATCTTTTCTTCTTCATCTGTTTGCTCTTCTCCGTCTCAAATCAGCCAAGGGGGAACACACCACAGAGAGAGCTCAGCAAGCTGCCCCCAACAGGAACTCTCTTCCGCATATCCCCTGTTCAAACTGATCAGCTCCTTGTTGCTTCTCACAAACTTGCCGGTTCCTGCTTGATATAGCTCTAGTCTCACCCACCACCCCAACCGTGATCACCTGGGGGAAGACGGGGCCTCACACAGGTGGGCCAGGTTCTGTCTCTGGGGCCTGAAACCACTTGGGGAACAACACATTGTGCTGGGTTGTGACTCATCTGAAGGTCAACTCCAACTCAGGGCCCACAACCAAGACCCCAGCACTTCAGCTGTACATTATCACTTAACAAAGCCACCAGGCTACTGCAGTGTTTACATGCTAGCAACCAGTCCTTTCTCAGTTGCACTTACAACTTAACTCAGAGAAGCTGGTTCATTCATAATTCAGTGGTGGGGTTTTCCCTGATTTAAAATTTGTTTGCGTCTCTTTTCAGAAGTAACTCACCTTCCTGGCAGAGCCATAAGGCCAGGGCTGCAAATGGCATTACTATTCACACATCTATTTCTTGTTTCTTCATTTATTTATTTTTTTTCCTCTAGGTGATGAAAAAGAAACTAACTGGGAGGTCTTTACAGGCAAGGTGACTATACTATGACCATGGGGTAGTCCAAGAGCTACCGAGCTGCAGTCTCCATTGGTTCCCAGGCTGAGCTTTCTTGTCACTGTCATGTTGGAAGGAACATGAAAGAGGAGCTAGTTCAGCACTGCTTCCAGCAGTCAAAAATAATGGCATGGAGGTGGCTTGTCACACTTCAACCAGTGGAAAATATATCCTGGTTGTTCTATCAAGGGTCTAGTTTGATTTTATTGAATTAGTATATGGAAATAGTACATAATTTAGAATCACAGGCTTTGGTTAAAACTCCAATTGTAAGGTTTTAAGCAGGTTTGAGGCCCAATTAAAAAAATTAAGTCCACATATTTTAATCCATCTTTACCTTTTTGCTTCAATGTAACTCTTGTTAGCTCCCTAAAATTAGATTTTTAATCTCAGATTGGCACCCCATTCTCTGCCACTCAAGTATCACAAACAGTGAGAAGATTATGGCCACTTATGTAGTATCTATTTTCCTATAATCCTTTTAGCACCATAAATGTTAAATATAGCAACCAGTTTAAATTAGCTTTAACCTTAAGTTGACTTCAGTTAACTACATAGGAACAGTCATTAAAAAAAAAATCAACCAAGCCCCCCCCCCCCCCNCCCCCCCCCCCTCCAAAAAAACCAGCCAGAAACATTCCCACATTTTTTAAATAAAATGTATTAAGCTGATCAGAGCATATAAACAGATCACCTCCAGAATGGCAAATTCTCTAGCAGCTTTTTTGGAAACCTAGGAGTTAGGAACTCTTAGTCTGACACACACGGGTAGACTGATTACATTACTCTCCACTACACACAGCTCCCTTTCAAAAAGCACAAGAAGAAATCGGGGCTGCTCCTGCAGCTCCTTTATTCTGGCTACATTTACAAATGGTTAACACTGAACATCAAAGCATTTTTGTGAATCAAACTCCCGCTAGTTCTTCACAAGCAAAACTGATATTTCCCTTAACTAGGGGAGGATCATCATTAGATCATCATAAGTCACTAGTGAGAAGAGCTAAAACAGACTCAAAACATAGAACAGGAATGATGTCAGTAAAACAACTACAGGGTACCCTGTGTTTTGCTTGGCAATTGCTTCAGGAAGAACTATGTCCTCAGCATCAAAGCAGGGGTTTCAGGAAGGCTGCCAGAGAGCAGAGGTCATCCACATTCAGACAGGGATACCCACAACTGGCTCCAGGGAGTCAGTGACAGCTCCTGCTGACTGCAGCCAGCTTTACAGCTGGGGTACATCCAGGCCACCAGGGCTAGACATGAATTTTAACATGAACATTTATAGGTTATGTACTTACTTGTTAACATATCTGTTGTATTTCTGCCTCTTCAACAGCACTTACTCCGGACCAACTAGCTTTTTCATCAGCCTGTTTGGCTGAGGAGTGTAACACCAAATGAATCCCCGCTACCCAATCATCCTGAAGTAAACAACCGTCAGGTGCAACACCCTTAAAGTTACAGGTTCATCTCAAAATTTAGTACTGGATTTCATAAGGCTGCAAGTTTCTCCATGTCTTACCTTTGCCCTTTTCAGGCACCATATGGAGAGAAGTCCACCCTCAGCTAGCCTGGTATTTTCTCATTCTCCTGAGTTACTCTGCCAAACCCTACCCTGGCATAGGAAATATCATAGAAATGCAAATTAAAATATATCTGATTGTGTTTGCCTGTCCATTTTGCTTCAGCTTGTTAGGAACAATTAAACAGATGCCTAAAGCTGAGCAGTAAAATGAGTACCCAGGAGCTCTTCCCATAGAGTTTTCCTCCTTCACTTGGAGGACTGCCACACACACAGATTGTGATATTCTCAAATGTTCGTTACTGAGATACACTCATCTGTTAAATACAGATTGGAAGGAGAGGATAGATAGAGCTGGTCAAAGGAGAAATAATGAATCAGAAAATGTTCTTGTGAGCTGCCATGACCACTACCAAAACATTTTGTAAGCTTCTGTTTAGGAAGCTATGAAATCCCAACAAAATAAACAAACAAATTGAAAAAATGGTATTAGGATTCTACATCAAAAGCAGAATCAAACTGGCTGTAAGCATGCAATCCAGAGCCCATAGTAACAAACATGAGTCTCATGCTGCTTCCAGAATGTTTTTCCTTAAGAAGCATCACATTTATTTTATTTTCTGTACAAGTTGTATAGCAGAAGAGTAAACAAAAAGTTGTCAATTATTTCTGAATACAAAACCAGGGAACAATAAGATAGCAATCAATACTGGAAATATCAGGAAGGATATATAAGCTCCAGGTATTTATTTTGAGCCTCCTGCAGCTAGACCGAGCACCTCATTGGACCCCAGCAAGAATGTCTCTGCTGAAGGACACCTGGTCTCACTGAGACATGAGGAAGGAAGCAGCACCATAGAGAGGAGGTGGGATATAAAGATGGACAAGGACATAGTGGTTGAATCACACATTTAGAGGAGAAATTTCTTCAGTTTCCCATTATTACAATTTACAAACATATTCAACTTGACTTCAACAACCTCTTTGACTTGGATTAAATCCCCTACAGTAGGTGATGGACAAACATCCCAAGTAGGTTACACACTTCAGATAAAAGAGTTATCCGGGTTTCATAAACTAGGCCCTTTGGAATATAGTGTTTCTGTTTACTTTCATTCTGCAGAATTTTTAAAATTTGCTCGCTGATACTTTTAAAGAGATTAGCAGGTTAAGCAATTATCTATGCTCTCATTTCCTCATGAAATACAGGTTAGTTTAATCTTCTTAGGCTCTGCAATGATACTATAGGGCATAGCTATAGTATGAAATAACATGTCATTCCAGATGAAGGAGGCTGCAAAGGTTTTGCTCTCCTCTTTTTTTTTGTTAAAAAGAAAACCCAATGGATTTCATCATAACTACAGATTCTGTAATTCGCTTCAGGGAGATCTAAAAGCAAATTCACTCACAAAAAAAAAAGAAAAGAAAAAAAGAAAGAAAACCCAATCTTTGAAGGAAAATCATGAATGTTATTATGCAAGTGAGGATACTCCCTGTAATAGTGAAGGGTCAGCATGTATTTTTCCAGGTTAAGAAAACAATACAGCCACGACGTGCGTGACAGTGACAGGAATTGCTTGCTCTAGCAAGTGAGGCAGAGGGGTAATGGGTTGCAAAGAGCAGTTGTAATGACTGAGGCACAGCACTGACATCTCATAAGTTATGTCCATGCCTACCCAGGGGAAGCCCTTGAGCTGTGCCAGTGTAATGGTGTACACTGCTCCATGATGGCTCCATACTGTACTTCCTTGATATTTCAGCCTCTGAGGAAAACAACTCATTACTAGTTTATCACAGTTCACTACCTGCACAACCATTTGTGGAGGACATAGAAATAATTAACACTGACCAGAACTGGTGTGCAAATGAAAACTCTTCTTCCCAACTCAAATTCTTTTTATTCAATCCTGTGTTACCATCAACAGAGAACACTGAAATGGCAAATTTCCACCATAAGAACAAAATAAGTGCTCTTATGTGAAGTCACCATGACTTACACTCAGGGCCAGGAAAGCTGCACAGCTGGTGCCCACCTGAGGTTGTTCTACAGTACTTCCCATCACTGAAGCAGCCTTAGTGAGCCCCAAGGAAACCTCAATCAATCTTTTTTTCTTAGACAGTTCCTGTCATAAAAGGGGAGTGCAATGAGAAAAAATATTTTTTTAATACTCCCTAAAATGTTGGGCTTAGTCAATGCCCAGGCACTTCTAACATCCTCATCACTGCCAGTCCCCTGATCAGAGCACTGGAATCTTTTTTATTTATTTTGTATTACCATGGAACAAATGGAGATGGACCAATTTCACACCAGCTACCTCCTCACCCTCCCCTCAAGACAGCACTGAAATCAAACTGACAACATATTGCTTTTATTTGCAATGAAACAACTGATCTATGCATTAAGGAGTACGTAATTTGTCTCATTTCTGCAGGGGGGCTGCTGGATCTCGCTGATGGCTCAGAGCCTCATGTCTCTTCAGGCTGTCTTTTCCAGAGGCCTAGGGGTAGCTGCCAGGAGAGTTGGGGGTGCACATTCCCATTATGACCAACCATGAAGAGCACAAATAACATGCACACAATTTATGCAGATTAATCATGTTGAACCCAATCTACTGCCCCATAAGTGTTGCTGAGGGAAGAATCAGTGGCAGGAGCATACATGGCAGAGGGCTAAGGATGTGTGGCCATTTGATCTGATCAATGGCAGTGCTGTGCCAATGTCACAGCTAGAAAAAAAAAAAATCACTTAGCATCTCTCAGTTTTGCTTTTTCTGAAAAGTTAACATTCCTATCATATTATTGTTTCTCTCTCATTACAGTAAGTAGATTCAGAGCCCACATCTCCATTCACCTGGCATGTGCATAGAGCACTCCAGGATGCATATTCAGATGTAACCTGCCATAGGTGTTAGCAAGGCCTTACTCATAGCCCACCAGAACAGGTTTACTATACCTAGTGAAAGTATTTGGGACTAGCATCCACATGCCACAGCAGAGACAGACACCTCTCCCAAGGACTGCAGGGCACCCGATGTCCCACACTGCTGTTTGTGAACATTGTGTTTTATTTAGCACAACCAGCTGAGCAGCATTGGCCAAGTACACCAAGAGAAAAGCCCTTCTCCTCTACAATGGCACCTCTGAAAGGGAAAGGCATTGACAGCTTCTCTTACTTTTAGTTTTCCAGGCTGTCCCTCACTCCAGAAGCACACTCATGAAGGGACTTGGGCCAAAGACAGGGAGCTGTGCCCACCCAGCTATTCCCAAGTCACAGGGTACCTTCCTTCCCAGTCCTGGAGATATGTTAAATTTGTCCTCCCAGTCCTGGAGATATGTTAAATCTCCTAGAGACCTCTCTAACCAGGGAACCACTTCCAAGTAATGATAAAATCATTTCCCCAGTAGGCTCCTTCTAGTAAGAGCAAAATGCTGGAGAGAGAACAGTCCCTGCATTGCTGGCTGAGGGGATCTGGTGTCCTGCGTATCCCTTAGTCCATTTAATACACTGACCTGTCTCCATTTACTGAATTGATTTGGCATATGAATATTTACTCTATTGAGTGTATTTAAACTAATGTCTGCTAAAGCAGCTTATATGACTTTTTAATCTAGCTTTTCCACATGGTCATTTGTGGAATGACTGTTTGAAAGGGAAACAGACAAGAAATTGGGGCAAAACTTTCACTGACAGGCACTGAAAATGGTATGATGTGGCCACAGCTCATGCAATTACACAGGCAGATTTGTGGCTCCTTCATTACCATGAAACTACTTTCCCTGTAGCTGAGCATTTCTACAGGCCACCTGACTAAAGGCACATGCACGTTCCCTGTGAGCAGATCTCAGGCAAGCCCTGAATGGGCTGCATTTTACAAAATTAATTTCATGCTCTCTCTGAGGCAGGAAATATGAATTCCCCCATCAGCCCCTTTCCTCAGGGAGAAAAGAGACAGGTCCAGTTGAGAGGAGAGGCCCAGCCAGGTGGCTCATTCCTGTGTGCTCTCTCTCAAGAGTTTTGACTATCATTAAGCACTGGGACAAAAAGATTTTTGGTCACTGAAAGACAGTTTCAAGGGCCTGCTGCAGTGTGCAGAGACTGTCTCTGATCACAAATTACCTCATTTATTTGAGCAGCTGTAGAATTCTGTGTCACTTTACAGTGGAAGTCTCTTTGGACCATTTTCCCTTAGAGAAAATAATGTTGATCTCTTACAAAACACTCAGATCTGTTGAATTGTTATTAAATATATCTGTATCATACTATTTTCCTTTTCAAGGTCTTCCATATCTTTCTATAGTAATTAAGCATGCCATATCAAAAATCAAATCAGTGCAAAATCATACCTACACCCAACATGTCACACAACTCATTGTTTCAGCATATGATAGAAAAAGCTAACCAAAGGACAACAAACAGTCTTTGCAACAGTAATAATTCGATTTACTTATCTTAATGCATCACACATTACCTTCTGATGACTTCTCCAGCTTGTACACTGCAGGCTCACCTACCCACCATGCTGCAGAACTGCAGACGACACAGGACCACATCTAGGTATCATTTGTAACCCATAACTCCTTAACAGGTTGTAGTGGGTCTGTCTGAGCTGATTTTCCCCATACAGCCTTATGCTGCAGTACTGGGAGCTAGAGGCTGTTGATAACACACCCATGTTATGTCTAGCCGTGACTGCTTGCACAGCACCAAAGGTACAGGGGGGCAAGATCTGGGAGGGGATACAACCTGGACAGCCGACCCGAGCTGACCAATAGGATATTCCATGCCATATGACATCAGCTCAACTATAAAGGAAGGAGGACAGGGGCATTCGGGGGGAAGACGCTTGTCCTCCGAGCAACTGGTACGCGTTCTGGAGCCCTGCTTCCCAGGACAGGCCCGACACCGCCTGCAGATGGGAAGTAGAGAGTAACAGCTCTGTTTGCTTTTGCTTCGCGCGCGAGGCCTTGCTTTCTCTGCTGTTTATTAAAACTGCTTCTTATCATAACCCACAGGTTCTTCTTTTCCATCTTATTCTCTCCCCGCTTGCCTTGCTGACGGAGGTTGGGGGGGGGGCGGAGTGATAGAGGGACTAGGGGTGGGCATCAGGCACCCAGCCAAAGTAAACCCACCACACAGGTCCTCTTCCAGGCATTGCCACTGTTGTTTTAAATAATAAATTGACATAAAGTTCAGTTTTAAAATGAGCATTTTTTAAAACAAGCTTGCTGTTCTGACACCAATATATCCTTACCAACACTGATACAGACACTGCTTCAAAACTAGAGACAAAAAATCCAGTTCAAGACATTCTCCTCTGAGGGGACTGGTGCTGCTTACCCCATCAAAAATCTCCACCTGCACATGTCCCCACAGTCAGGAGCCAAGGCTGCTCTCACAGTCACAGATGTCCTGTGACTGTCCCACTGTACCCACAACAGCAAGCAGCACAGTTTCAGAGAGCCTGTTCAGACCACAGAGTTGGTGATCCAAGATATAAATATAGGAAAACAAGACAGGAAGGAATATGTAACAGAAACACAATCATGGTCTCTGGATAACAAACACTGTCTTTAGTTTTCTGAAGAAAACCCTATTCCATCAGCATGACTCCAAAAGTGAAGAGTCAGTTCCCATCACCTGTCACAAAAGGAGAAAAAAAAATCACCTTTAGGTAATCTTATCCTAGGGATAATCAAGTTAGCTCAGCCTGGCAGCCACTGCAGATCTGAGAAGCAGGAGGAGCATATGCGGCACAATGTGGTCAGCCCAGGTCTTTATGAAAGCCACCTTCACTCCTGGGTGGCTGGAGCCATGCTCCAGGCGGAAGTTTCTACTTTCTTGGGCACCCCACCTTTCCACAGTAATGGCAGCACCTTACTGTTGCTGCAGCTTCCAAACTACAGAAAGAATTGGCATGACCTACTTAAACTACAAGATCTACCTGGCAGTGGATTTCTGAGTGATTATCACATACCTCAGGTGGCCTCTGGACTTTAATCACCTGAGAAGTGTGATAATCTCCAAAATANTGTTGTTTTAAATAATAAATTGACATAAAGTTCAGTTTTAAAATGAGCATTTTTTAAAACAAGCTTGCTGTTCTGACACCAATATATCCTTACCAACACTGATACAGACACTGCTTCAAAACTAGAGACAAAAAATCCAGTTCAAGACATTCTCCTCTGAGGGGACTGGTGCTGCTTACCCCATCAAAAATCTCCACCTGCACATGTCCCCACAGTCAGGAGCCAAGGCTGCTCTCACAGTCACAGATGTCCTGTGACTGTCCCACTGTACCCACAACAGCAAGCAGCACAGTTTCAGAGAGCCTGTTCAGACCACAGAGTTGGTGATCCAAGATATAAATATAGGAAAACAAGACAGGAAGGAATATGTAACAGAAACACAATCATGGTCTCTGGATAACAAACACTGTCTTTAGTTTTCTGAAGAAAACCCTATTCCATCAGCATGACTCCAAAAGTGAAGAGTCAGTTCCCATCACCTGTCACAAAAGGAGAAAAAAAAATCACCTTTAGGTAATCTTATCCTAGGGATAATCAAGTTAGCTCAGCCTGGCAGCCACTGCAGATCTGAGAAGCAGGAGGAGCATATGCGGCACAATGTGGTCAGCCCAGGTCTTTATGAAAGCCACCTTCACTCCTGGGTGGCTGGAGCCATGCTCCAGGCGGAAGTTTCTACTTTCTTGGGCACCCCACCTTTCCACAGTAATGGCAGCACCTTACTGTTGCTGCAGCTTCCAAACTACAGAAAGAATTGGCATGACCTACTTAAACTACAAGATCTACCTGGCAGTGGATTTCTGAGTGATTATCACATACCTCAGGTGGCCTCTGGACTTTAATCACCTGAGAAGTGTGATAATCTCCAAAATACATGCCCTGTTGTGGCTTATCAGTGGCAGAAAATGACAGTGATGCATAAACAACAAGTTGTGCTTTCTACATGTGCTTGGATCTGGCATGGATCCTGGGAGCCAACTCATGCTCTCTGTCAGGTCAAATGCAGAAAACAGCTCTCTTCCTTTACCACTGCCAGCTCAAAGGTACACCACAAGGTCATCTCCAAACACACCACATCAAATATTTCCTGACTAGATATTGCATGTGCAGCTGGGCGATGGAAAGGTCATTCAGTGCTGTATCTTCTCCCAAAAAATAATATGTGTAATAAAGTTGCTGAATATAGATCATGTGTGCATGGCACAAAGTGAGAGAAAACTGAGCAATGAGAAGGGAAAGCCACAGATCTGTGATAACTATTTCTTCATTTTTAGAAATTGTTTTGATGAGCTCTCAACGGGGGTAGCTGCCATTTCCTTCAGTCTTCACTGAAGCTTTAGTAGAGGCATGGGCTGTTTCTGTCAGATTTTGAATTAGAGAAGCAGCAGACTATACAATTTCCTGCAGAAATTCAGGTGTCCTTTCTCAGCATCCATCTAAACTGTATGAAAAGAGAGACTGGATAAAGTAAGAACAGAACCAAAGGGGTTTTCATATTCGAAGATGGCAACAGAAGGATGCCTGAAAACATGGAAAATATTCTTTGGAAGAAGACCAAGAAATAGAGATGCATCTCAGATTGTAATTACAAAATAGTTGAAATATCTAAAGCCCTGACTGGCCCCTTCATTCAGCTTCTTGTCTAAGGAGCCCAGCCACGGCTCAACTTCTGATTTATTTCAGACTTACAGGGCAGAGCTGACTATAACAAGTCAGAAGGAGGTTCATTGTCTGGTCTCTTCAGGCCAATGGCCAGTGGCAGCACACCTCACTGCAGCTTAATCTGCTCTAAGCAGCCCAGACAGAGCAGCTGCCGTTTGCTTTCTGCTCTTGCATAAATGATGTGGATTTTACTGTGAAATCTGGATTTAACAAACTGGGAGCAAGTAAAGGCAGCTGATGATGATACCCAAGCATCTGAGCAGATCACCCTTAATGAAAACAAATCCTACCAGAAAGAAATTTGTTTCTCTAAGAAACTTTTATTTTTAAGATTCATCTATGTGTTTGCTGTTCACCGAACATACCATTTGAACATTCATCTCCTGCATTATGATACATCTTCACTGACATCATTTTAATGCATTACTGATGTTACAATAGAAAGTAAAAACAAATGTGCCAACCAAAATAATATCTACATTGATTATAAAACATAGTGTACCCATGCCCGGAGAGACAAAACCTTCGTGATGATCCTCATGAATGTTTAGAGAATACAAAACTAGGACTTCCTCATACGAAGGTCCTGTTGAAGCCAAAAACTTTAAGGTAATTTCTATGTGAGGAAGAAGTTGCTACATGTTTTATCAAGCACAGATACTAACATTTGTCAAGGAATGTATTACTTTTTATGACAAAAATGCTACCTTGTAATTCCTCCCAAATAAGTCTACCACTAAGTACACAACATTACCCTATACAGAATCTAGTGAATATATATAACATCTATTAACAAATTTTCTAAACATATACAACTGAAATCAGCCTCCGAGGCATGAAATCAAAGAGTTGATGTTTCTGTACAGAATTCAATGTCAACACATACCAGCCAAGGACAGTTCTTGTTAAAACAGCAAATCAAGGCTTATACTGGTAAACAATGGAGAATGAAGTTTATATATCAAACATTCTAAGATGGAAAAGGAAATATTAAACAAGTGAGGTCTGTCAACCTGAAGGTGGAATTAATTTCTTGGTAGGTCCCAGTAACTAAGTTCCTTCTCGCTTCAGAAAAGCAAGGGTTTTTTGCATGCAAAAGGCAACATCAGGTCTTTGTGCTTAGAAATGAAAAAGCAGCAGTTGCTCCATAGCTCAAATATGAAAATAAAATATGTTTTCACACCAAAAAGACACACAGAAATGCTGTGCTGTCAGTAACAATAAAATACTATCTAGTAAAAAGAAGTGAGTTACAGTAAGTAGAAGGAAACCTATTCCCTGTCAGACTGCATCTTCTATAGCAACTGGCATACATGCAAAATGAAATGCAATTCTAACAAATAATTCTTTTCCATCTGCTTCTTCTACACTGTCTTTTTCTTTTGCTGTCAAAGATGTCCCTAAATGCTAGGCAGATTTGGGGCCGAGATGAAAAGGGCTTTTTTTTTCCCAAAAAATACACAATACCGTTGCACCCCCTGCTGGGGAAAGAGTCCTGAACAAACAGCCCGGAGAGCCCTGCCACGGAGATGTTCCCCCAGCCCCGTCACCTACGTTTAACTACTGAACATCTAAACATCATCTAAAACATTTTATTTCTTTTAACCTTGTGATATCAATTCAATCCTAGTCATAATCTCTACTGACTTCAGGTGCAGTTAGTGAAAAGTTTACCCATAGGATTAATGAATAATATGGGAAAATTCTTTATTTTATGATCTTATTCTTGCAAAGTCACTCAAGTCTTTGCTTTTTGCAAGAAAGGAGACCTCTTGTGCTGAGTAGCAAGGCCATTTTAGTACCAAAACACCCTTAAGTAGCAGTGTATCATTAAGTAACACATTGGGAGCACAGACATTCACTAGCTACTGAAAACTAAGTGTATGCTATTGACATACCAAAATGCCTGAGGCTGATTTTCTGTAGCGAGGATGGCAAGTCCTCTTCTGGAACCTTGACTCTCTCCCTTTAAGGTCAGCCTCAGATCACAGTATGATGATATTATTCTTATCAGTATTTTTATTAATTTAAATAGTAATCCAAGGGAAAATATTCAGATTACCTGAAAATGTGTTAAAATAAAAGTATTCAAGAAAGCTAATAAAGAAGTTAGGTGTTTGGTTATTCCCGTTTATCAAGCAAAGATAGCGATAAACTCTGTCTCTGCTGTTACATTTATAACCAGAAGGTGGCAATAAATTGCCACGAATCTGCTCAAAATGTCCTTAACCACTGCCTGCCAGAGCCTAGGAGGGAGGTGTCTTGGGCACTTCACGCAGCTACAAATCTGTGATTTAAACTACCACTTTGGTAAACTCTCTGGAATTAGAACAATATAGCAAACAACTAACTGATGCCGCACTGGCAACAAAAATGCTTTATTTCTTCCCTCCTGTGTGTTCCTCTCATGCAGCTGGCCTCTGGCATATGTGCCCTGACTTTTCTGGAAGACCGTTGAAACTACAGAACTCAGAAGGATTCCACATCCCTTAGTGCATACAACATGTGCAATACTGTCTCATGTCGGCAGTGGAGCAAGACCTCAAAAATTCGGCGGAGTTTCATAGGAACAGGTTCCTATGATCCTTACCACTTACATCAACTCCAATACAAAGGTCATACTATGGAAATTGGGGGGTTGGTGGGATCCTCTGTTGATTTTCAGCAAGTCTGAGGGCTATGCTGCCACCTTGCCTCTCCTACAGTTTTTCTGTATAACTTCAGGGATGTATTTGTATTGATTGCTCAAGCAGAAGCTTCTCAGGTTTCACTGAGAGAGAAGGTTATCTCCGTAAGTGGTCCACAGCCTGGAGCCCTAGCCAAGTGCAATGGAAAATATCCTGGGCATATAGGCTTATATTGAAAGCATCTCAGATTGTTGAAGTTTCAGGAAGGAAAACTCACACACACACACTCCTGTGCACTGACAGCAAAGAGAGCCTCAGAGCTCTCAAAAGTTTCTTCCACATTGTTCATTTGAGCAGGAGGCTTGATTCCCTCCTGCACTGCTCCAGATCTGCACTGCTACCCTTGGTCCTGGGGCTGATAGGCACTCCTGCGCAGTGGGACACCCTGGGACAGGCACTGCTCCGACTGCACTGCCAGCTGTCTGTCAGGGATGCAGAAGAGCTGTCCTGTGACATAAAAAGAAGTTAAAGGGATGCTGGGAATGTCCTGGCAAATCTGCTGTTACAGAGCAACACTCACCTCTGCACTGTACACAAAGCGAACGGCAGGGTATATGAGCAGCACTAGAGACAAGTACAGTCACAGCTTGCCTGGCTCCAAGCCATTCTCAGTCCAATGGTGAGATTTCTGAGCAGACTGCAGCAAGCAGCAGAGCAGGCAGAGAAGGAGAGCCAGGGTCCTACTCCCCTTGGCCTGCCACTTCCCCGCATCAAGTCACCATCATGCCATCCTCTTTGAAGAAGAGGGCTTTGCTGCCATTGCTCTAGCTGCCAATTGGACAGTTAACAGCATGCAAACACATGGTGCTCTGCCCATGAACAACTGCTGCCTCAACAGAGGCTCTAGTGTACTACCAAAGAAAACTTCAAAATAAATATATACATATTTTTACTATGATAGCTCAACATGGTTATTCAATTTTCCATTTTTAATGAGTTGATCATTATTCTTTTTAGTGAAGTTTTCTCTTATTTTATCCTAGTGTTGCCCCCACCTCACCAAAAAGAACACTTTTGGGAGAAGAAATTGCCATTTACTAAAAAGTACAACAGAAAAAAATAAGTAGGCATCCAAAGTTGCAAAACAGAAGAAGCAGCAACTCTAATGCAGGATAAGGTGACGAGGTGAATACTGGGACTTCCTTCTTTCTGTGATTATTTCCAGGCAAACCCAAAAGGAGACTCCAGCAAGGAAGAATCCGGGTGTTGAAATTACTCTATATTTTCACCAAATAAGTAGCAATTATCTCAATGAGCTTTGTGTATATCCCAAAACTTATTTGTAGCTTTGCTTGGGAAAGAAATAAATAAAGAAATATTTTTATTCTTGTCTTTCAGATAAATAATTCAGAGGTTTGAGTGTTTGGAGGCTTCTTTGTTTTGAAGAGGAGGAGGGGGCTCCAGTGATGGACATTTAAAGAAGAGGTCAGCTTTGCCCACACCCATGTAGCAGTCCAGACAAGAAGAGGATGTGCATGCAGAGGGAAAGCAGAGAAATAAAATTCAGGGTAGGAAGAAGACTTGCCATTTGGATTGCCAGTTATCTGGATGAGCACAGCTTCCTGACAGCCCACAGATCTGCATTTCCTTTGCCTGGGACTTGGTGGTGAAGGGACAGAGAGGACAGACTGAGACCAGCTCTCAGCATGGCATGACTTAGACGTAGTCAAGAGCCATACCTGTACCCACAATATAAGCACGGTGAGAACAAGGAGGTGGGGAAATGTTTATGTATGAGCCCTGCTACTGTTGCCTGAGAAAACGTTAAGGCAGGGAAAGGTTTGGAGTTAACAGGCAATGGCAGACAGCTCTGATCAGAAGCACACTGATGCTCAGCTTGTAGCACGTGAAACTACTGGAAAATTGAGTGCTTGGAGAGACTGAGGGAAATGCAAACGGAGCCCCTAGAGGGAAACCATTTTTCAGCAGGTCATGAGCAAGCCAATAATGATTTCCACTTCATTTGTACGTGTACTAAACATACTTGGCATTACTTCAGAGACTGGGGTCAAAAGTTCAATGATTATAGATCTTTGCTAAAGGCATTGTGCTAGAAGATGCATCTGGATAGCTTCTCAGGGAGGGTCAGAGCCAGGTTTGCACTAACCCTTACCCCTGTGCTGGTAGGTTTTTCCAGCTGAGATCCATTATATATGTAACCGGCACACTGAAAAAGAGCCACAAAGCTTATCTTGCTTGTTACTTCACTGCCAGGATGCAGAGCAGTAAGGCCAGCATTCATTCTGCATCTCCCAATAGCCTTTCCATGGTGCCAGTCTCCTGGGCCAACAAGAGCCTTCCTTTGCTCCAAATCCTCTTCAGCATGTCTTCCAAAAACATATCTAAGTATAGCACGCACAAAAATGAAGTCATGCACATATTGGGGGGGGGGGACGGGGGGGAATATAGCCATCTTCTCCATCAGCTGTCAGGGGAAGGTAGGAAATTACAGAAGGGCAAACCAGAGCACTTTAAATTAGCCAGTGCCTAACACAGAGAGTTTAAATACCTCCCCCATGCAATAACCCAACATACACAGTCTTGCTCTCTCCACAGTAGTGCCTGCACTGCAGTTGAGGCCCTCGTATACCTTTCAATACCCACTGCTTTCTCATCACACAGGGCACACATTTTCCAAGTACAAACACAGCACCTGGTCTTGTGGATATCCTTATGCAGCTTAAAATGGGACCTAACTGTCTGCTGCTTACAGGAAGCTTCAGACCAGCCTCATTGTCCTCAGGTAATTAGTAGCAGATGCCTGTTCCCAACCCCAGGGCAGCAAGCTAGTGTCCCTCTGAGCACCCCACTCCCCAGAGCAGCACCAATAGGCAGTTCCCTCACAACCATTGCCATGGTCTCTCTGGAAATGGGGAACACTGCTCCCTTAATTGCTGCACTGCTTGCCTCCCTATAATGCAGCAGCAGCAAAGTGAGTCCAAGCACTAACTGATTTGCCCTGATCCAAGATAAATACGTAGCAAAGTGTCAGACAGCTGATAACCTAGTTTCTTGGAAATATCAACAGCATTTTAATCTCACCCTTCTGGCTTTAGTGATCTGGTGGACTCACAATGTCAACTCCACATGCCCTGAGAGACATGGTGGAGTTCCCCCCATGCCTCCAAAGAGGTGGTCCTTACATCACTCCTTATGGCCCCAGTAGCACTTGGCTGTTGCTGCCTGGGGATAAGCTGAAGAGAAGATAACCTGCAAGCACAGGTTTCTCTGCCTGGGGAAGATAAGAGCTGCAGCAATAAGGTGGGTCAAGTACACAACCACAATGCTGAGAGTAACCCTTTGCACCACCTCTTGATGTATTGACTCTCTTGCCTTTCTCTGAAATATATCTATGACAGACACTCTTGTGACTCACTGAGTTTCAGCACACAGTTTGACTTTTTGACTTTCTTTACACTGAACTGGCAGGAAATGAGGAGATTTTTCTTGGACCCTGGTGTATTACACTGTGTTTCCCAGCTATGAGTAGCCTCACAGAAAAGAAACCTTCCCAGGGAAACCTCAAGCAGACTCAAGGGAAATGGAAGACCAGAGGCTCTCATTAACTGGCACAGGGCTTGGTTGAACTGGATTCAGGTAATGAATACTGGCTGGGGAAGATATGGATTCATTCTTCAAGGACTGCTGTGCAATTGTCTTGAACTTAATTGGAGCTTGCAATGCATGCTCTAAGGGTAGAAGCCTGATAGACACATATTGTCAATTTGACTTTTCACAAGGCGGGGAGAAAGCTAAGGAAAACAAACTCACTTCATTTTTAGAAACTCTCCCCCTCTTTTTTTTTTTTTAATTAAATTCACCATAATGACCACTGCAATCTAAATCTAATAAGAAGTCTGAGTTTCTGTTTTCCATTGGTTGCCATTTGCATTGCTTGATTTAGGCAACTCAAGCATAAGAACAATATTGCAAGACAACCTTTTTGAGTCAGTGGATAAGAAGAAAAGCTTACCTAGACAGTATTAAATCACTGAAATTGATTGCACCCTATTGCTTATGCTCTGATTCCACTGGCAGGAAAGGTATGAGCTGGCTTATTTACACACACACACGCACGCACACACACATATTACTGAGCTCACTTACACAGAGCTGCTTTCCACTTCAGAGCAATAAAAATTAATAATAACAATAATTAAACTTCATCAGCCATTATTTGGAAGCCCCAGAGCCCCATCACCAGACCCTCTGAAAATGTGTCAGCCTTCTCATGAGAGAGACTGGGACTCGGTTCCTGCAAGGACTGGCTTCCAGAACTACCACAGCACCTGGTCATCACCCTCCAGCAACAGATTACTCCATGGTATCGACCTCCTGCTCTGGGTTAATTCTTTTAATTGTCTTGCCACATCTTTTCCCATTAGGCTGATGTAACTTGTTTAAGTATACACAGATTGATTTATGAGAGCACTAAGGATGTTAATCAGATGCCTGCTCTCTAGTTAATGCACGTTCTGTAAAAGATGCAGGACAATAGCATCTCATATGGGAGCTCCAGCCTTTTGCCTTGAAATCAAAGGCAGCCTCACAGCAAGAGCAGAATGACACCACGCTAAGAGTAGGCGGCTTCCACTGCCATTGCGGGTAAGGCAAGGTCATTGCCTTCTGCTCGCAGTTCCCAAGTGCCAACTACTTTAAATATAGCTACAATCAAGGAAATGGAAAATCTCTTTAAAAGTTCACTGTTAGGAAGCTCTCCTTATTGGAGCCCACTGAAAGCCTAAAGGCTTGTCAGGAGGTAAAGGGTTCCCTCCAAATACAACCTCATTTGTCTTCAATTAAAGAGGCACTTTCCTTCACAGTGTATGTTCAACATTCTTTAGCTCATTGCTGCATGTTCCTTGGATTTCCCTTTTACAGAAGTGATGTGTATAGTGCAGAAGCCTGAATAGAAGAGCCTTCTTTTTCATACATACAGTTTAGGTCATGCAATGCACAGAAGACATAATGTTCAGATAATACAGAGATAGTTGAAAAAAGAGTTCTTGATAGTACCAATAAACATTTGAAATGTTTATTGGAAAAAATAGGAGACCCTGCAGATTCAAGGTACCTTTCATTCAATTGTTGCAATTGTTGTGTTCAAAATTAAATCAATTAGGTACCTTTAGTAAGAATGAAGTTCATCTGCAGGTGCCACCATCTCACTGAAAATCAAAGAAAACTTGCCCCCTAACTTTGTGCTTCTTGAAAAAACAAACAAAAAACTCAGAAACCCACTTTGCCAAACTGCTGAAAAAAACTGAAGTTCTGATTCTGACTCTAACCTACATAAGTACACACTCTTTGGGATTACAACCAGGACACCACCAGTCCTATCATATTTTGACAGCAAATCCCATGCATTTTCCCACCTGCAAAAGGGATCAGAGCAGGAGCTCTCTCAGCTAATTCTCTCAGGTGCTCCTCCCGCTACTCAGCTGATCCTGCCTTGGTTAGCAAACAGAATTAATCTCCTCAGATTTGTAGATCCTCTAGAGAGTTTAATTTATAAACACAAAGTTATTAGACATGCTGAAAAATACTAGCACTTCTTAAGAAATTTATTCTACTTAACAGCCTACTCTCCTCATATTCAAAGGAGGGAGGAATGCATATAAAAATTCATAGAAAATTGCAGAAATTATCTCTTCAACTGAGTTCTGGACCCATCTCAGGCCCTTTTAAACACAGCAGAGAGGAAACTAATTTGGACAAAACCAAGAAAAGAGAAGAGCAAATAGAAGGCCTAAAAGTGACCAAATTGATGGCAGCATCAAAGGCTTTGGGGAGCAGAAACATTTGCACAGTCAAAGTGGGAACATACTTCCAGAACCAAGTAACACCACCACACCTGCCTTTTCACAGTTTTCTTACCTCATCTGACTTTTTCTGCAGCCAGGCTGTAGTCAGCAATGCCACTCCATCAGTGCTGCATAGCCTGGAGTCTTCTAGCAGCAGCCTTGCAGCCCCTGAGCAGGGGCCAGGACTGCTAGGAGGAGAATACACCCCTGCAACACCCAGGCTGGAGCACTGGCCAGCACTGCCTCCTACTTTGATGTCAGGCCCAGCTGTCACCCAGCAAGGGTCTCCAGAAACATCAACACCAAGAAAGGTTTCCCAAAGCCCTGCATCACCATGGATGTGCTAAGATTGAGACACCAGGAAGGAGTGGGGCAACTGACACTAACTTCACATGCTTCCAGCCCAGGCAGGGAGACAACAGGAGGTGCATGGGCCCCTGTGAGCCAGTCCGTGCAGTCCAGATTTCTAATGCCAGGTATCTCATATTTACAGCAAATTCTTTGAGAACAAGCTTCATGCTGAGAGCAACTCACCACATTTTCAAATAAAATAAGTGAGACAAATGTAAAAGTACCTTCAGATGATTCATGAACAAAGACCAAATGAAACCTTATCTAATGTATTATTAAGTATGGATTATTATTTAGCTCTATTCAAAAATAGCAAAGGCTGCTTTGATAGATCTAAAAGCACCAGCAGGAGCCACTGCCCTTTGTTACTTGCTAAGAAAAGCCCCCAGCTGACAAGGGCTACATGGACCATAAAGCAACATTGACAACGGAGATCTCAGTAGATACTCCAAATGACAAAAAGCACCATGAAATCACTACCTTCACTCTTCTGCCTCTATGCACAACCTATCCCAGGCCCTCACTTCAACAGCAGCTTCAAACAAGCACTGGTTTGTCCCAACCCAAGACTGACCTCACCCTATTGCCTGAGCCCCTCCACCCTAGCAGGATAAGACTCAGTCTTGTACCTTCCTGAGGAACCAGCCATGATGCATACCTAATGCTCCTTCCTAAATTTGTATGGGTACTAATTCAACACACCCTCAAGTACCTACAGGTTTCTTTAGTCTCTACTAATTTTATCCATATTGCAAAAAGGAGCATTTTCTCCCCTTGCTTTCAAATGTCCTCAATACTTTGAAATGTTGCAGCCATTCAAAACATTAAGGCAAAGGATGAAAGCTACAAAAGAATGCAACAAGAAGAGATAGGCAAGACTGGTGATAAATTCAACCACACCTAACATACCTATAATGTATGCACATGAGTAAATATCTAAGGCACTGAGTAATTATCTAGGTTTATCTTTTCTGGCTCTCATAAGTCACATGGAAAAGTAGAATCCACTACAACACTATGTTGTTTGTCTCCAGACACCAATGCCTATTTCATGCTTTACTTGAAATTGTCTCCTTTGCAATACATTTGTAAAAAGCCATTACAAAATTGCCAGATGACAGAGCTTTTCTTGACAGTGAAACTTCACTTACATAGTACGGAGATACAAGCTGACCTGTATCGATGGAAACCTACATTTAAACTGTCAGCAAATCAGATTACCAATCTGATACTGCTTTTAAAGCCACAGAGACAATTTGTGAGTGTAGAAGATGTGTTTTCTGCTGTTTTAGTTGTGAGAGGCTGTTAAGCAATGAGGAGCTTGTAAAGAATTTGATCTGGGTTACTACAAAACCTCAAAAGGTGAGCAGACATGAGTGGCTAGTGGAGAAGAATGTTAAGAATCAGTAGCATCAAAACATTTCTACAACTTTTGCTCCCTGAAATAATTGGATGAGAAACAAGTGCATGTATGAACTTGTAGATCCTGTATTTTTACAACTGAAAAGCTGAAAAACTTTGGAAAAAACCGATATTTTGGATAAAATGTTGAATAACATTTTGAGAAGCTTCTTTAAAAGAGCAAAGAAAGAAATGATAGGACTAAAATTATGCTGAAGTACTAGGAAGAGAAGCAGTCACTGGGAAGAATAGGATCTTCCCAGACTTTATAGCTGCTTCTTGCATCTCAATGATGGGCACCATTTGTCATCCTAACCTAGTCAGAGACTGACAGAGTTGTTTGAAGAATATAAATAAGAGCCAAGAGTGGCTTAAGGTGACACACAGTAGACAGGCATAGTGGGAGCAAAACAGAAAAAGAAATTTCAAACTGAACAGTGAATTTTATTAGACAGCTAAGTATTCTCCAAGGGGGGAAGTGAAAACTCCATTCACTCAGCCATTTATAACTAGAGACGTGACTTTATCAGAGAGAATACCCTGTACCTTTGGAGTTGGAATGCACAATATAATTTAATAGCTCTCTTTTAAGTCTAACTGAACAATTGTCTATTACAACTAACAAGAACATCAACTACTGCTAGAGCTAACATATGCTTAGACAAACTTTTGAATTACTTTCTCTCATCTCCTTCTCATCTGTTTTTCTGCCTCTTTATAAGCATTATTGCCAAACAGTGAAGCAGCATGAGGTATGACTGCAACATTAAAAAACTCCAACAGATTATTTATCATTCCTAAGAAAAAAAAAAAAGATATTATGACAAACATAAAGAGCAGTTTGAGCAGTTTTGCTTATTGAACACAGCTTTTATGGAAAGGGTCAAGCACACTTTCCTGTACAGTTCACATCCACAGCCCGCATTGCACCCATTTTGACAGAGAATTACAACAGATATGGTCTCCCCAGAAAGCTGTGCCTGGTGGCTATTCCAAAAGCCTCACTGGCTGAAGGAGCTACAGCTTGTCCAGCCAGTACTGCCAATCAGACCTGCTCAGCAGGAACTCAAAGCAGGACCGGGACACCGAGTCCTGCCTGGCCTCCCACTGCCCAGTGCCACCAGCCATGGGATTTGCCAGCCCCTGCCAGGACTCCTCTTTCCTCTTCTCTCCAAAGCTCCTGTGTGTACCTCTGCCAGCACCCATGTGTCTGTCTACCTTGGGAACAAGGATTTTAATGCCCAGGAAGGGCGGGAAGCTCAACTACCACTGGCATACAGGAGTATGCTAATGGCTAAGGCAAAATACCCAATCTTTTCTCAACAATTCCACTCACAGGAATAATTTATTGGTTTCTGTTTGACAGCCTGACCATTTTGTGAACAAAAATGCTTTAGAAATTAAGTTGTTGAAAATGGACTTTCCCTCCTATCTTCTCCCTTTTCCTCCACCACACTTCTAAAGGCTATAACATACTTGTCAAACTAGGTGAGCCTCTCCTATTTGGTAGGATCAAATTAGCAAGTCTTTTAATCAGGAATTAAAATTAGAAAAGAAACACATAATTATTTTAGCACTAAGTGCTAAAAAGTATTTCCATATCCTTAAGAGGACAAGCTCTCTATTGCAGACATTAAGTACTCAGGCTATTAAAGAAATTAATATTTTGCAGACATGAGGACCTCTGACTCTATGACTCATTGTGTTTGGACTCCTCAGAGCAAAAAGTTTTTCTCCTGTGGAAGAAAGACTCCTAAGGATGCACGATTAACTTAAGTCCATTCCTGGCAGCAGAGTGCATAATGGCAGTTGTTGCTTCTTTCTCTCTCTCTGTAAAATTACCCCGATACAGCATCAAAAACAACTGTCATTCCAAAGTGCAAGGACTATCAATTCAGTAGGCAGCAGGACAAGCAAGCACAGATTGTACACAAGTCATTTTTTCTGCTTAACTACTCGGATATTTATTTTGATGTTTAGAGAGAAACCTTTCTCATTTTTCCAGAATTCTCAATGTAGCTAGGTCTTTCTCTTGAAACTAAAGTGAGTGTTAGCAGTGTCACCAACTGGTCATACCAAACCCCATTCTCCCTTCATGTTCAACTTGAACTGATACCATCATCACACATGCAGGTTTATGTGCTTACACGTGTGCTACATATTATCTGTTCATGAAATCTTGAAGATCCTACATGTAATTTCCCTTCCTGGGCCCAGAGCTTGTTTTAGATTCAAGAATAATTTTGTGTCTATGGCAAAACAGCCATCATGAGCTGCATTTTCCTTCATCTACAGGCTCCAGGACATGAAAGTGGTAAGAAGTCCTGGTGCAGTCAACTCTGTTCTTCATACACCTAAACTCTTTTCCACCTCCTTGACATTAATAGTGGCTTTCCAAAACTGCATGTTCTGCACTGGAGGACAAATGAAGCACATCACCTCCTCCGCATTCCCGCTCTCAAATCAGGTAAGTGTCACATCTTCAGGGCTTTGGGATAAAAGCACAAAATTTTAAAAGTCATCTCATCTCACTCTGAAGTCCCTTCCCAAATATAATGATGACTTTCTAAGCCAAACACCAGGGAGACTTTTTTTTTTAACTTTAATTTACTGTGGGTCTATCAACTTTGACCACATTTGTCATGGACATTTTGTCCCCATTAGTTTTGTCTAGTCAAAGAAGCTCACGTAGCGATGACGCATCTCTTGCAGATAAGGGTATTTGCTGATTTGATTTACTAAGAAGGCTAAATTTATTATGCAACATTTTACAAGTATAATTCTGCTTTCCCTTGATGGTAATAAATTCAATATTAGCTCCCTTGAGACAAGAGAACCAGTCTCTTTATTATCCAGACATGACCCCCAGAGCCAGATTCCATTTTAGAGACGGGAAATGACCATATCTCTGATTAAAAGGGAAACTTTAATCAAATAAAGTGCCTCATCAAGTAAAAGCCAAGATTCCAATACTCCTGACTGCAGCACAGCAATGATCCAAAGTCATATCTGCCCCCAACCCATTACTGCTTACTGCAAACGTGATATCCATCCCAAACACGAGGTGCATCCTTCAGCGGTTTCCTTATCATCCTGGGAGCTGCTTCTCCTGTGCCCACAGTCCCTCACAAAAATATGTTCTCAGGCTGCTACCCGAGGATCACGGAATCACAGAATCATGGAATGTTAGGGATTGAAAGGGACCTCAAAAGATCATCTAGTTCAATCCCCCAGCCAGAGCAGGATCACCTAGACCACGTTGCACAGGAACACGTCCAGGCGGTCTTTAAACGTCTCCAGAGAAGGAGACTCCACAACCTCCCTGGGCAGCCTGTTCCAGTGCTCTGTCACCCTCACTGGGAAGTTTCTTCTCATATTTAGGTGGAACCTCCTATGTTCCAGCTTGCACCCATTGCCCCTTGTCCTATCATTAGACACCACCGAAAAGAGCCTGGCTCCATCCTCCTGACACTCGCCCTTAATGTATTTATAAACATTAATAAGGTCACCCCTCAGCCTCCTTTTTTCCAAGCTAAAGAGGCCCAGCTCCCTCAGCCTTTCCTCATAAGGGAGATGTTCCACTCCCTTAATCATCTTTNGATCGTCCAGACCACAATTTCTCAGTTTAGCTGCGAGGATACTATGGGAGACTGTATCAAAAGCTTTACTGAAGTCAAGATAGACCACATCCACTGCTCTGCCATCATCTATCCACCTGGTTATATCCTCATAAAAGGCTATCAGGTTGGTCAAGCATGACTTCCCCTTGATGAAGCCATGTTGACTGTCCCTAATGACCCTCTTATCCTTGATATGCCTAGAGACAGTGCAAAGGACAAGTTGTTCCATCACCTTTCCAGGGATGGAGGTGAGGTTGACCGGCCTATAGTTACCTGGGTCCTCCTTCTTGCCCTTTTTGAAGATTGGAGTGACATTTGCTTTCCTACAATCCCCAGGCACCTCTCCAGTTCTCCATGATTTACTAAAGATGATGGAGAGTGGCCTAGCAATGACTTCTGCCATCTCCCTTAGCACTCGTGGATGAATCCCATCAGGACCCATGGATTTATGTACATCCAGATCACTTAATTGGTTCCTAACCCAGTCCTCGTCAACCAAGGCTAACTCCTCCTTTGTCCTTGAGGATCCACTTGAGGAACCAGGGGACTATAAGCTTTGCAGTGTTTGAGGTATTTTTTCCCAATTAAATCAATCTTGCAGATGACAAGTACTAGTACTGAACCATGTAGCCAAGTGCAGCAGCTGTGGCCTTTAGCTCAGTACCATTCCAGTAAGACTCTTCTATTCTCTCAGACACTTTCCTTCTACACTCTGAAAAGACCTTCTGAAGCATTTAGGATACTATTTTATTTAGAGACTCAGGTCAAGAGCTTTGTCCCTATTGTCAGTGGTGTATTTCCTGCAGTTTTACAGAGGGGATAGTAAACAAATAACAAATAATGATAACAATGATGATATGGATGTCCAGGGGTATTGTTATTTTAAGCGTGCCTTAAGACTCCACTTCTGTGTAAGCACAATCGGATCTGTATGCCACGCCATGCAGGAATCCATCTTTCTGGCCATCTAGACAGTTTTGTTACAACAGAGCAAGATACAGCAACAGACAAATCATCTCCTTTTCAGCCATTGAAGCCCAGCTACACAAGCAAATGAAGGTGCCCAAATGTCACATGTACTTGGGAACTGCTCAGCTGAGAGATTCAGTTATTCCACGTAGCCTTTTGCAGAGGTCCTCCTTGGAGCAGCCCATGTGTCATTCCTGCTACAGGAGTAACGACATTTACACTCTGCTTTATGCCAGGAGCATTTTCCTAGTACTGAAGCCTCTGCACCCAGCAAGGCCCCTTGCTCGGCAGCGCTTCCAGCTGCATATGGGAAGTATAGAGCATCACCGCCCTCGAAGATTATTTCCCTGGTATTTGTTTGAGTGGGTTAGACACACAGGGACGCACACAGGAAGATGGTTACTGTGTTGCTCCCTGCTTTCCAATGCAGCTTCAGTTCCCTACCCGAGGGGCACACACTCCCTGAGGAGGCGCAGGGTTCAGAGGGTTCAGCCCGGCCCTGTCTAGCCCCGTTCCCGGGTAGCCCGAGCCCCCTCAGGCGCCCCCGCGCCCTGCCTTGACTCGGCCACGCCGTCGGGAGGGAAGTCCCGGGCGACAGAACTGCGTCGGGCGTCGGCAGCTAGCCCCGGCGAGTAGCTCTTGGGTTAAACGGCGGCAGCCGGTAGGTCCGGGCTGCGCCGTGGAGGCAAAGGGCGGCCAGGGAGAGGTGACCTTTTCGCTCGCACCGCACTGGGGTCGAGCCAGTAATAGGCGACCGCCGCAGGCGAGCCGGGCTCCGGACAACCTCCGGGGCAACCGCGGCGCAGGGCCACGAGAGCACGGAACCACTGTCCGCAGCACCGGAGGCCGCGCGTCGGACCCGGCCTGCTGCCCCCGCGCCGCCTAGGCCCAGGGGACGGGCTCCGGACAACCTCCGGGGCAACCGCGGCGCAGGGCCACGAGAGCACGGAACCACTGTCCGCAGCACCGGAGGCCGCGCGTCGGACCCGGCCTGCTGCCCCCGCGCCGCCTAGGCCCAGGGGAAAACGACGGAGCGAGGACTCCGGGAAGCTGCCGCGGGA
>VYZX01033076.1:50391-78634 GCA_013401335.1 Brachypteracias leptosomus | reverse complement strand
GCCATGGGGGAGGCGCGGCGACAGCGGCGGCTGCTGCTGCTGGTGGTGTGCGTGGCGCTGCTGCTGGACAACATGCTCTACATGGTCCTCGTGCCCATTATCCCCGACTACATCGCGGCCATGCGCAGCGGGGGGGACGCGACCGGCCCGTCCGCGCCCGCGGGGGGTAACGAGAGCGGCGGGCACGGCAACCGGAGCCTCCTGCCGGCGCGGTACCCGCCGGCCGCGGGAGGCAACGAGGATGTGCAGATCGGGGTGCTGTTCGCCTCCAAGGCCATGCTGCAGCTGCTGGTGAACCCGCTCAGCGGCACCCTCATCGACCGCGTGGGCTACGAGGTGCCGCTGCTGGCCGGGCTGGCCGTCATGTTCCTCTCCACCACCACCTTCGCCTTCGCGGAGAATTACGCGACGCTGTTCGCGGCGCGCAGTCTGCAGGGGCTGGGCTCGGCCTTCGCCGACACCGCCGGCATCGCCCTCATCGCCGACCGCTACGCCGAGGAGCCGGCGCGGAGCCGCGCCCTGGGCACNGCCTGGGCCCAGGGGAAAACGACGGAGCGAGGACTCGGGGAGGCTGCCGCGGGAGCCGGGGCCGCTTCCAGTGTCGCCCGGGGATCCGCGGGCAGCCGCGCCGTCGGGGCGGCGAGAGCTGCGGGCGGGCCACCGCCTCCGGGGCGGGGTCGCCGCCCCCCAGGGACACTCTCGGTGCGAGCAGGGACCGGTAGCATCCCCACCTTGCAGCCCCCTTACCGCGGCCAGGCAGGGCTATCGCCGCCGGTGCGGTACAGCAGGGCGGGGNGCGGGGGGTAACGAGAGCGGCGGTAACGGCAACCGGAGCCTCCTGCCGGCGCGGTACCCGCCGGCCGCGGGAGGCAACGAGGATGTGCAGATCGGGGTGCTGTTCGCCTCCAAGGCCATGCTGCAGCTGCTGGTGAACCCGCTCAGCGGCACCCTCATCGACCGCGTGGGCTACGAGGTGCCGCTGCTGGCCGGGCTGGCCGTCATGTTCCTCTCCACCACCACCTTCGCCTTCGCGGAGAATTACGCGACGCTGTTCGCGGCGCGCAGTCTGCAGGGGCTGGGCTCGGCCTTCGCCGACACCGCCGGCATCGCCCTCATCGCCGACCGCTACGCCGAGGAGCCGGCGCGGAGCCGCGCCCTGGGCACGGCGCTGGCCTGCATCTCTTTCGGCAGCCTGGCCGCCCCTCCCTTTGGCGGCGTCCTCTACGAGTTTGCCGGCAAACGAGTGCCCTTCCTGGTGCTGGCCTGCGTCTGCCTCCTCGACGGGCTGCTGCTCCTGGCCCTGGCACCACCCTGTGGCACAGGGGCGCGGGCCAACATGCCTGTCGGCACCCCTATCCACCGCCTCATGGTGGACCCCTATATTGCCGTGGTGGCGGGGGCCCTGGCCACCTGCAACATCCCCCTGGCCTTCCTGGAGCCCACAATTGCCAACTGGATGAAGGAGTCCATGGGGGCCAGCGAGTGGGAGGTGGGCCTCACCTGGCTACCCGCCTTCTTCCCCCATGTGCTGGGTGTCTACATCACCGTCCGGCTGGCTGCCACATACCCCCACCTCCAGTGGTTTTACGGGGCCTTGGGCATGGCCATCATCGGTGCCAGCTCCTGCTTGGTGCCAGCCTGCCGGAATTTCGGGCAGGTCATTATCCCCCTCTGTGGCATCTGCTTCGGCATTGCCCTGGTAGATACGGCCCTACTGCCCACTCTGGCCTTCCTGGTGGATGTGCGCCATGTCTCTGTTTATGGCAGTGTCTACGCCATCGCAGATATCTCCTACTCTGTGGCATACGCCCTGGGGCCCATTGTGGCCGGCCAGATTGTGCACACCATGGGCTTTGCACAACTCAACCTGGGCATGGGGCTTGCCAATGTGCTTTATGCCCCTGTCCTCCTCTTCCTCAGAAATGTCTGCCAAATGAAACCCTCTCACTCAGAGAGGAACATCCTCCTTGAAGAAGGACCTAAGGGACTCTATGACACCATCAAAATGGAAGAGCGCAAAGGCATGGGCAAAAGTCTTCAGCCAGCAGGCGAGGCAGAGGAGAATGGCATGGACTCTTACCGCAGAGACCTGACGGGGGTGTCCGAGGAGGACTCATCAGACTATGAGTACAGTTAGGTTCCCCCACATGTCCCAGCCCCAGGAGCGAGGAGGGGCCTGTGGGAGAGAAGAAAGGGGGCTATGAAAGCATTACTGCATTATGTTTCTGTACTGACGTGCAATATATACAGTTTAACCTTTGTCATGATGTAATGGCTTTCTTCTAGACTTATTTTTAGTCAGTATTTCCTTCAGCATTCTGGCAAGGTAGAGAGGGTGGGGAATGGGGGAACAATCCCAAAGAAAATTATCTGAATAATCATTGGCATAAATTTGGGGGGGATCCTTCCAAGAAAACCAACAACAACAAAACAAAAATCCCAACAGCCTTGTAGCTGGGGTATAATTGTGCAAAGTTTTCTCAAGATGAAACTGTGTGATATACTGTATATCTCTGTAAAAAATCTAAGAAAAGCAAAAAAGTCTGTAAAATTTTTGAATGGCATCTTCAGGGACTTGGTAAATTTTGTGTACATATACTTAGATTTTCAGTTGGTTTCATATATTTAAGAAAAGTGACAACTATCACAACATCTTATTCTTCCTTGGGAATAAACTGAAGTATTGTACTTTTTTTTTTTCTCTCTCGTGCTGCTCTCCAGTAAGTGCAATATGCTGTATTATGTTGAAGTCCAAACTGCAAGACTAATACGATCTGAATAAACGGAATTGAAGGGGATCGATTGTCTTTGTTTCATTGTTGAGGGCTGCTTGAGGGAGGGAGCTGGTTGTGCTCAGTGGAACCCCAGTTGTTTATAACACAAACCTCATCAGTTACCAGAATTGCCCAGGAGAAAACCCTGGTACAAAATGTTCTCGTTCATTCTTCAAAGCATACATTAACTGGTCCGAGTAAACAACATCACACTGCAAACATGCTATTTATCGCCTAAAACCAGCTTCTCGCATTCTCACGCAAATTTAATTTTAATTCTCACAATCATCTATTTCAATTTTAGAATATTCCAAAAACTACATTACTAGCAGTTAAAGATGCAACACTGGAAAACGCGTTTCGTGGTGCTGAATGCAGCCCCAATTGCAACGTACCCACCTCAATATAGCCGACCACGATTAAACAGAACAAAAGATGGGTGAAGTGCTTCATTCAAACCTTTGCAAAAAATGGAAACCTTCGAACCAACCACAATGTAACCAGAGTGCGTATTCTACCTTGTAAATTTACCTTGATATAAAATAAAATCGTTTCTTTAAATTCCTAGCTCGCTAGGAAACAAAATTAACGACTTTTAATCTCAAGGGGGGAAAGAAATGGCATAAACGGCAACAGCATCTATTAAGGGCTTTCCCCGATCCCTGGGGAGCCGGGCGCCGCGAGGGAGCCGCAGCCAAAGCGCCCGTCGGCCCCCCCGGGCTGCGCGGGACGCACGGCCCCGCCACAGCTCCTGCCGGGGCGGTCGGGCCGCCGCTCACGCGGCGCAAAACTCATGAAAGCACCGTGGCCGTGCTTGGGCACAGTGGGTTTGGCGAAGGAGCAATGGCCACCGCGGCAGGAGCTGAGCCCTAAACCACAGACGCTCTCTTTACGGTAAACGGCAACAGCGGCGCCTCCTCCGGCCTGCCGCCCGTGGAGCTCCCGCTCCGGCCGGGCCGCTGCGGCCCCAAGGCAGTTCCCGCAGTGCCCGGGCTCCTTCCGGGGCCGCTGCCACTCTGTCGCGGCTGCCGTCCCTCCCGGCCGTGGTGCCGGCAGCCCGCTGGCAGCGCCGCCTGCCCTAGTCGGCCACGGAGCTCTCATGGTCCACAAATGCCCCACGGCGACGCATCTCGTCGCTGGCGACAACCCCCGTGGCAACGCGGGTCACCGAGAGCTGTAACCCTCGGAGGCTCCCCAGCGGCAAGGGGAGCCTCTCGGCTGATTCCGACGGTGGTATGGGTGCGAGCGAGCCTGACTCTGCCCGGCTTCTCCCGCCCGCCCAGCCTGCCCACCCTCCCGGGACACTGCCGACAAGGGGCTGGCGCCGCCAACACAGCCTGCATATGGGGTAAAACAAGAGCCGCGCGGCCCGGGCGCAGAGTGGGGGCGACCGCGCCTGTTGCACGCAGCGGGAGGGGCGGGCAGGGCCAGGCTGGGCCGGGCCGGGCGGTGCCGGGCGGGGAGGAGCCAGGCGGCGGCGAGGACGAGCCGCGCTCTGCACGCCCCCGCGCAGAGGGGACCTGGCCGCATAGGAGGAGGCGGCGGTACCTTGGACAGAGCCGCCACGAAGTGCGGGGCTCGCCCGGGAGCCACGCCGGAACGCCCCGACGAGCAGGTACGGGCGGGCGGGATGGCTGCGCGCCCCGCGCCTCCCACTATCCCGACGGCGCGGCCGCAAGTGTCGGGGAGGGAAAGCTGCGGGCCGGGGAGCGGCGGGTCTCGCGGACGGAGCGAGAAGGTTCCCCTCGCTGAAGTCTGTGGCACCGGCGACACCCACGGGGCCTCCCCGTCGCCACCTCCCGCGGGTCCCGCCGCGACGGTTGGGCAGGGAGGGAAGGGACTCCCCGGGCTGACGCGTGGGAAGGTATCGGAACGCACCGGCAGCCTCCTGGGGAGCGTGAGCGCTCTCCCACGGGCCCCGCCGCTGCTGCGGCCCTCCGGGAGCTCAGGGCAGGCGGCTTCTGGCTCCTCTCATCATGTTCAAGAGCTGCAGCAGTGCGCACCTCACACCTGATAGCGCCTACATTCCACTTAACTTTAAACATAGGTTCCCTAGAACTTTAAGCTTATCTTCCTGATAACACTGAGAATGAGGATAAAGAGATGGAGGCTGAGTGTAATGCCCCAACGCCGTTATATACAGCAAACTACCTCCCGAGTCCACAATGTATGGAGCGCTCAAGTATAAGCACGTGGGCTTAATTCATCCCTTCTCTGCTCTCTGCTAACGGAGAGATCAGAGCCTTTTGTTGTGGATTTGAGCTGCTGCTTTCAGCTGTGGGGAAGAGCACCCGGCTCCCCAGCCTGCCGTGAGTCGCAGCCACCCTGCTAAGCTGCTCGCCCCAGCCCTCCAGCTAAGCCGGCTGTAAATAAAAACAGCTAGGATTATTTTTTTGCCTAATAACTTTGACAACGCACCTCACAGCCATTCCAGTGAGCAACTTTGAAGTCGTCTTGAATTTCTGCAGTATTTTCTCTTGTGTCAGTTTCCTTGTCTTTTCATAAGCAAATATGGCACTAGGCAGGATGCTTAAGCTGGCAGCACTTGAACCAGATACAAAGCCTCAGTTCATCCCCATGACAAAGTACAGCTCAGGCTACCACCCCCAAACTCTTTATCACATGGATTTTTACAGATATGTGAGCCTGTTATTAGTAGCATTTCCCTCAGACACAGAGCCAGTATGGACCTGTAGTCGATGTGACTCCATACTGCAGTTTGACAAAAAACATAAGGAAAGAAAGAACAGAAGTCCTGGTGAGAACAATCCCAACAGGATTTTTTCCTCTATGGGAATACAGTTTTAGGGACTCTGAAGACAAAATGGCTGCTCTGTATTTGAACATATGTGGGAAGCTGAGTCCAGTCGATGAACAACTGGGCAAACCACAGTCTTCCAAGAGTTACAGGACATGTCCATTGTTTGAAGTGCTTTGAACCTGCGTTGCTAGGAATAGAGTGCACAGCTAAGTGATGAGACCTGTGCAGCACACGAGAGGGAGCAGAGCAGTGCAGCGGGTTAATGTGACCTTTCCGTGAGGGAAAACGTCTCTCACCTGGGCTGAATTTATGAGCAGATGACAGATCAACATGAGTTTGTTGTGTGGCTCACTGCAGAGCCCCAGGGACATATCTCAGCCTTATACAACCTACTTCATGGCACATGGCCCCACTGGCAGCCAGTGCCAGGACAGGGAGAGGACAAGATTGACACAAGGTGTCAGTGACCACATAGACATTGGCAGAGCCATGTTGAAGCCACAAGGTTGGAATAAGCCAAGCCGATTGCTCAGGAGAGGAATAATGCACAACTATCCTTGCCTATTGCTAAACAAACCTATTCATTTCAATTTCATACACTGTAGAATTTTATCCAAATTGTTCTTAAAAGCAGTTGTAGAAATAATTCAAGTGTCCTGAATGTTTCAGAAAGGAAATATGACCTTCTTTTCTACTTAGTGAACACATGTTGTCTTTTATATTTTGTATACACATAATGCAAAGTAATTAACCAAAAAAACCAAACTAAAACAAAAAAACCTGTGATCCATCAAGACCTGACTGAACTCATAGAATTACTCTGCTTTAGTTGTACCACCATAATTGAAGGACAACTGCTTGGTGTGGGCACTATGTATGTATGTCATATAGCTTATTCTTGCACAGAAAAGGAGTAAGAGGCATCTTTAGAAGTGAAAACCAAGATAAGCATAATACCAGAGAGACACAAGTGGAAGTGTTTGCTCTGTCACAGATTACTTCTGTGAATTTGGCAGGTTAAGCCCTGGATAGGTATATGCTATTTGGGAAGGCTGCTGTGCAAAATGGCTCAAGTGCAGTGTATGCCACTCCTCCCACAGCCAGCCTGCCAGCCTAGGCAGGATCACAGGTTCCCTCAGTCCAGAGCTATGCCCCAAAGTACTGGTGCCCTGTGATCTTCTAGCCTGCAGGGGCAATGGCACATCTCCGTCAAGCTCCTATCCATAGCTTCCACATCTTTAACACAGAGATGACAGCACCTACCTGTGTCCATGGAATCACATGGTGACAAATACATTTAAAGACTGGTGCTTTCATATGAAATGCTAAAGGGAGGACGTATAAGATCCTTATATAGAAAACTGCAACCTTACTATTACCTGTGTTGACATAAGTACATTCAAATAAAAATCATCTCTTTCCTCCAGCTAGCATGTAGCAGTAATACAAAACACGCAATCACGGCACAATGCATTGCAAAGTAAATTAGAGCGACAAAATAAACCATGCTGGGAAGGGACCATTTATGTGCATCAGATAGTTCTGGATAAAGAAATTTATAGTGAGATGAGACAAACAATGTCAGAGCAATCTCCACAGGGCTCAGTTCAGCTACTTTTGAATGTTGTACTCCTATTTCTCTTCAGTTTTTCATTCTGAAGCTTCTATGTATGCTTGCACAGGGAATACTCCCCATGTACATTTTGATTATAAATAATGGGCACTGACTGGACTTTAAATCTTTTCTATTTCCAGAACTGAGGCGTGAGGCTCCATAAGTGCACCCAAGTGGCTTCAGTTTCTGTCCTCAACAAAAATATCAAAAGAAATGCAGGAATGCCTGTATTAGAAAAAGGCATGCAAAAGAAAGAGGAAGATACATGCCGTAAAGATGAGACAGTAAGTGACTGTTTCCCAGAAAGCAAAAAGAAAAAAAGAGAAAAAAAAGGTTTAAGATAGATGGCTTAACAGCTTTTAATGCTGGAAATTAACATAAATTAATATAGTAATTGTAATCCAAGCTCTGTTCCAGAGCTGATTTCTTAATTTCAGGGAACACTAGTTATCCTACAGCAGTTTGTATTCAGGAACTTTGATCTAACATTAGTGCTTCCTATATCAAAATACACTCTTCCTCCCAACATCCTCTGAGGAATTCAGTAAACAAAATATTATTACACAACAGCAGATGCAGTACTACACAGTCAGAGATGTCATGTAATTATTTCTTAATAGTACAGAACTATCAAACTATCACATGTGATTCCTTTTCAAGCTAGCTTAAAAGATGTCTGATGTGTATGCCTGTAAGTGGTCAACCCCTTGGGTTTAAAGCTTTTTCCTAAGCAGAGTCATGAACTGTACAATAACCTTACCCAGAAAGATAGGACCAAAGCCAGGTATCAAAAATAAATACTATTTGGCACATCTACTTCCACTGTCCGAGAAATCAATGACAGAAGAGATATGCCCTGACTAAACATAGCCTGAAACTGTAGAATTAGCATTCTTTTGTTTCTGAGATCCGAGGTGCATTACAGGCTAAATTGGATTTGCATTTCCATTAATAACAAGTAATCCTATGACACTTTTTATAAGTATCTGAAATCTTTGGTTTCTAGATAGGGAAACATAATGCAGCACTGACTTTTCTGGGGATGTCAAAAGGCAAAGCTGGTATTTGAGCTCAGAAGACACCCACTCCCTGTCTTCTGTTCAGAGCACTTCTTCCCTCTCTGCATGCACTAACAAAGGATTTTGCAGCTAGCCTTGATCTGAGCAGCAGGTGGGACTAGGTGACTGCTAAAGTTCTTTTCCAACCAAAATCATGCTATGATCCTGTGATAATCAATGCCTATTACATTAAAAGCTAGTAAAAAAAAAAAATCTGAATTTTACCTGAGGAGACAAGCAAAAATCAAATTAGAAAAATAAACCCTCCAAAAGTTTGTGGTCTACACTAATCACTAGTGGACAAGCCCAGCTGAATTACATGACTGTTTCTTAACTGGGAGACATGACCATCTCCCTGAGGAGCCACGCTTAGAACATCACAGCCTCTTGCAATTTCCCAGTCTTTCATGGATTACCTCCTTTCTTGGTTTTCCCACCAGCCCCCTTAATTCCTCTGGCTTTTAAATGACTAATCACACTTCACTTGGTTAACTCTACATTAAAAAAAAAAATACAACAAAGAAATCTTAATGGCATGGACAGCATGAGATTGTTTTCTTTCCAGATAATATTGATTTCCCGCTCCAAACAAGTTAAGGATAAAGTCAGTATAAACAGAAGTGTTTTATCAAGCCTATTAGGAGGGTTCTAGACTGGCAAAGGTTCGGCAGGATAAAACACAGGTTTATTGAGAACTGTATGTAGTCAATGCTAATAAACAGGCAGACCTGCACGTTTTCTATTTCTGTGATTTTATAACCAGTCACATTACCAATCAGACAAGTATTAACCCACAGCTTTATTGATCACAAGCTAAATGCACTCCTTTACTAATTAAATACCTTCTCTTAGTGCATTGTTTTATTATGCTGTAATGTATCTGAAGATTTCCTAGAGCCTAGCTTGGACTATATGCTTGCATCATACCTGTTTGCACTAGGATATCTAGACTTTTTACCAAGGAATGTTCTACTGTTTTCACTAGTTTCCTGGCCTATCTATTTGAAATCCTCATTGGCCAAAGGACTACAAATAGAACTGCTGGAGAGGTACCACTGCTTCAGTATTGCATACAACTGCATACTATGTCCTAAAATCCAGGCGCTTTAAGTCCTGATGAAGCTCCACTGAAGTCACAGGATTACATTTGCAGTAATCGGGCATCTCAATTGCTAAAACAGAAGAAATGAATTAAAAAAGGGATATAATACATTAATCAGCAGCAGAAGGAAAAAAAAAAAAGGACAGTTTGGGAACAAGTAGAATTACTTGCTTATCTCTGTTTGTGTGTGTGTGTGTATTTTTGGTTGGTTCGGTTGGTTGTTTTATGATTAGGCACTGCCAAAACTTCCAGTCCCACCACTGCAACAGACCTTACGCATGTACATACAGTGCATGAAACACTTGGTACCAGAGGAGCAATTTAGAAAGACCAAGATCATTGTGGAGCAGTTTGGAATTGCAGGAGGCCTCGGAGAATCTTTGCAGCAAATCCTCGAGGAAAGGAGGGAAAAGACAACGAACTGGGTAAGCAAATGCAGATGTGAAAAATAACTGCTGTATTGGATGATGCTCATTTACAGATCCTTTGTGATGTTCTGTAAGTGATAATTGCTTTCTTTCAGTGGGTCAATGCAAACAGGGGCCACAAAAGGGAATTAATATTTTAAACATTTTAGGCTAGAATTTTCAAATTATGTCAAAATCCATGTCATTATTATGCTTTCAGATCAACAGTTTGTTGACATAAATGAGGTAACTTATGCACCTCAGGCTCATGCATGCAGGTGTCAGCTCTACCTGTAGGAAGTACTAGATTACATCCTTTTTGGATGTAATTTCTTCCTTTAATAACATGATTTAGTGCTTTTATCAAAATGAAAAATGCTTTCTGATAGAGCTATAAAAAGTGCCTTGCCTACCAATCTAGCCAAGGCTATGATCCAGTCAAATTATTCTGGAATAGAATACTTTAGGACAGGAATTACTCCTTTTAAATTAAACTATTATTTGCCATTCATTGTCACACCATACCAATGTAGTTCCCCTGAAGTATTTGCTTTATCAAATATACACACACATATACATACATATATACACACCACATAGAACATGCTGAGATCTCAGCCTTTACAAAAGCCCAGCTTTCTTCTTCCCAAGACAGGAAAATTAAATAAGCTTTAGATAAAATAGGTTTTATTATTCCACAAAGTCGCAATTCACCCTGCCTGCATTAACCATGTTAGAATATGACAGCCAAAAGCAAGAAACACTGGTTTTATTCAAGTCCTTCCATCACAGCAAGGAAGAGAGACACTGAATGGTTTCATGGATTCAGTGAAATCCCACAGGCTTGCTACTGATATCAGTGATGTGTTGTTCTCCCTTAATTTTTTGGTTGTATGACCCTCAAGAAAACTCCATCAAATTGCTGCGATAGTCAGAAAAAAAGTCTACAGCACAGGCAGTCCTTTTATCTGAAAAGCAGTGCTTAATTTCTGAACTACTTGTTGCCACAGTCTGAGGGGTCCACTAAATGCTGCCCAATCTCATTTTGTTATTCTGATCATAGAACTTCATGGTTTTGGTGGCTAAATTAACCATTGTTTAAATAATGTTCCTGACAACAAATAGTGTTCCAGGAGACAGCTGTTCATTTAACCACTTATAGCATGCAGATTACAGAGGAAGGATGTGTGTTTTCTGAAATGTCTCAGGTTGGACTACGTGATCCTTGAGGTCCCTTCCAACCTGGCATTCTATGATTCAGCTTTAAATGCTGGTTATTAAAATCAAATACCCAATTCATAAGATAAACTGGAAATGGTTCTATTTGGAATTTAACTTGCCAGGAGTACAACTCTAGCCTGTTCTCCTGAAGACTCCAGAGACTGGGGGGGAAGCATCTGTTCTAGCAGCACTGAAGTATCTCAGAGGAAAACTTTTTCAACTGATGCATGCATTCGTAATTATTTTTGCATAATTTCATTGTTGTTTATAGTTACTATATATGCAAGGCATGCCTACTAAACTCAGAAAGACCATTTGATCTTTTTATGAAAGCCTCCATTTTTCCAAATCATGATTCTTCAAACTGTGCTCAGACATAAAGGAATATGATTACCATACACCTGTGTTTTCAATAAAAATGGTTAGAAATTTAATATGTGTATCTGCCTGGGTCAAGCATCAGTAATCTGCATTTGTGTCAGTGGACACAGAAGGAATTCTCCAGGGACTCTTTCCACATGCCTGTATCTGCAGGAAGGAACCATTAGTCTTGGGAAATTCTTTTCCCGTTCTGTCTTACAACAGAACAGTATCAGATGGCTAACAACAGAGCATCTTGGCATCATTGACAAGTATTTGAAGCCCCCTGAGGAAAGCCATCACTAGGAAAATTCTGACTGTCTTTTAAATATACCCCAATCACTATTCAAGAGTAGGCAGTTAGCATGTTGTACTCAAACATTTTTTGTTGTAGAGAAAAGCAAACAACGAAATATCCAAACCACCACAATATGGAGCTTGTTTACTTTTTAATGGAATACACTGTAAATTGCCATTGATTGAAAAACAGGATTATGGAATTGCGGCTGATTTCAGCTATGCTGAGGTCACAGAGCCCAGGCTGAAAACGCTCAGCAGCTCCATTAATCAGAGCCCATGCCTGACACCAGGAGCACCAAGCACTCTCCCCTCACCCCAAGACTGCCTTTCCGCACATTGTTCATAGCTTTAAGATTTCATGTCCCCTTCCCTTAGGTGTATAACTACTGGCTGGATGACATGTACCTCAACAACCGGCTAGCTCTTCCAGTTAATTCCAGCCCAGCAATTATTTTTGCTCGCCAGTATTTCAAGGATGTAAATGACCAGCTGAGGTAATGTACAACTTTGCAGCTTTTGCTAAATGAAAGGATATTTTAAACGTACTGCTTTTACAAAAAGACAATCAACTTTCATTTAAAAATAAGAGCTGTAACCATTAAATTATTTCCTACTAGGCCTGCTGACTGAGAGCAGCGTTTCTGGGGTTACTCACACTGATATTCAGAAATGAAAGTGTCATTACTATTACATTTACTGCATTAAAGAATTGCCATGGGATAATTTTTTTAAGGAATAGTTGCAAAACTCTTCATTCTATAATTCAAGTAAATAATTTTGCAATGGAAAAAAGAAATACTAATTTCTGACACATTGTATAAAGAAAAATAATCTTTGGCATGCCATCACATGACTCTTAGCAACCCTGCAGACTGAAAAGGCCATGCTGGCATTAAATTGTCCCTCTCAGGTGCCCAAAAGGGCACCAGAAACACAGGGGATCTGAGAACAAGAATTTAGAAATCATTCCTCCCCAAGAAAACTGCTTCCTTCAGGCCTATGCTTCCCAGCTCTGGACTGATCTTTCTCCTTTGAGCTGTTGTGGGCAATTACAATAATTAAAAAAATTAAGTGGTAAGCAAGTAGCCAAGCACAGAATGTATCTCTCCAGACACCCTTACAACAGTATTCCATTCTTCAGCCTTTGCCAAAACATTTTCTCCTTTTGAAACAGTAAACCAGATCAAACCTACCTTCATATAGTGCAATTTTCCTTTTTGCTTTTAGCACTTTCTAGCTGCTCATTACTGAAAGAATTAACTGCATGTGAATTTATGCTATTATTAAAACAGCTAGAACCTTGAAACCGATATGTGTTATTTTAACATTTTGCATTGACAGCCAATATATCTTTATATTTTACTTTAAATATAACTATAAATGCTTCCATTCATTACTGACTAAATTTATTGTGCACACAAAAACCCTCCACTTTGCATTTTCTAATGCATGTGCTTTTAACAAGCAAATATTTTCCTCAGAGCTTCCCATTCAGACAGTGCAAATGGACAGTGTCAGGAAATAATACACCTGTCCACAGCTCTGCAGAAAGAATATCTGCTTAGGACAGGAAGTACTCTAATAAATTGGACAGCTCATGAGTATTGATATGAAACCCATTTTAAGGATTCTATTAAATATTCAGCCTCTGTTCCCATTCTCTAAATAAATGCTTTCAGGCCTCCCTCTGTGGTATTCTGTTTAACCATTTGAAGGGACCATCTCTAGGATTTCATATTTCTCTTGACATGAATTAATTTAGGGTTTTGGGTGAGGGTGAGGGGCTTTTCTTGCCAAGCCAGAAGATTTTCTCTCCTTGTGCTGTATCATCAATCATCCAGGCTCTCTTCTGTCTCTCAGAAACAGCCCAACATTGCCAAATGACAAAAGACTGATGTTACTTCTATCTGCTACTTGCAGGTTTGCTGCCAATCTTATTTCAGGAGTGCAAGACTATAAAGCTTTACTGGACACGTAAGTAGCTTGGAAGAAGAGCTGCTGCTTGAGTATACACAGGGCTTCTGATTCAAGGGTGCTCTAACATACCTGAAGTCAGGCTGCATTGCACCTCTCCACCATTTGGAAGGGCTGGGGCTTCAGCATGCTTCAGGGCAAGCACTTCAGCAGGTTTTTTTATGCGCTTTCTGCTTTATTACTGCAACCTAACAGGTTGGAGAAGGATCCTTTTTGATGCCTGGTAGTCATCACTCTTGTGCAGCCCAAAGGATACACATAATCTGCATAACAAAGCTATTGAGAACACATCAGGAAGTCTGCACTCTCCAGTCCAAAGAGCAGCAGCACTGTGGTTACAAAGCCTGCACACCTTCCCTGGCATCAGACCCCTGCTAGGGCACTGCTCCCCCTCCACGCACTGCAACCCCATTTAGAACATCAGCCCCCCCACTTCTCTCCCCCTGCCAAAGAAATAACACATCCCACCAAGAGACTGAAGCCTCGACACAGACAGGCTAGTTCAGCGGCTAGTAAAAATAAGTTATTTATGCCATTGTTACTTTCTGTATATAATAAACACAGAGGAAATCCATGATTAAGTCATGAACGAGGTAGCTCATAACAACATTTTACATAGCACTTCATAACCTCACCTAATGTGTTCCAAGTTTACTGCTGAAATCACTGCTCCCCGAAGAACAGAAACATCAGAGAGCCAAGCACAACAGACACTGCACTATAGTAGGGAAGGGGTCATTTTCCTATCTGGAAATACAAGAGGCCTATGTGATGTATTTGGCTATTTGGATGAGTAAGACAAAGTCCATATTCAAACAAGAAAGTCCCTATCATCTATGACTCATATAAAAGAAAGAGGAAGATGATGTTGTTTGATTTTTCACTTCAAATGTCTGACAGCTACTCAGAAAGTATAGAAGAGGTACTTATTTAAGAACACATGCTTTTGTCCAAAATATGCCATGCAACCACACTGTGCTGTGAAGTACTATCGCATACTAATGTAGTTCATTGCATCTTTATATGACAGCATCCGAGATGAGCTAAAGAAACCACATTGCTCAAACAAAGGGTGAATTCAATTCTTATTAGTTTGACCTCACCACTCTAGATCCAAAGACTCTTGTGACTAGATTTGCTTGCCTTAAATCAATAATCATTTAAATCCTCACTACTGTGTCCTCATATTGTTACTACTGTTTTCTCATCACCTCTCCTGTATGATTACGAGGACACCATAATTGTAACATTTTCAGTTCCTCATTGCTGTTAAGGACTTCTGCTAGCTTCTCTTGGATCATCCCACATGCAGATAGATGCACAATACTCCAGCCCAAACCCAGGTGTTTAGTTTTAACTGTGCAGATACTCCATACAGTTGCCAGGTCTAAATATTTCAAACAAAGCCTAACACACTCATAGAAGAGAGTTATAAAATTGTACACAGACATCTCCTAAATCAGTACAAGATTTTCTGGTGTCATCAGTCAGAGTTAATAACCCCTTTTTTAACTGCTATAATTACAGATTGTCCTATCTAAATCTACCATGTTGTTCCACTACTTTCAATCATCATAGATGCTGTTTAAAACTTTGTTAAATATAAATGGATTTCTTCATTATGCAAAATGTGGGAGGAGAACACTAATAACCTTCATCTGCTGACAAAGAACAACAACAAAAAGTACCTGGCACCTGTATAGGGAAATAAGTGATGCAGAGTTTAGGGGCCAGGAACTAAAGTGAATATCCCTGGTTTAGAGTGGCAGCAGTTCTAAAGAGAGAGTTAAACAAGATAAACTAGCATAAAATGTTACCCCTTATCAGCTGTATGACAGTAATCTTCCTTGTGTGCCTCCTTGCCCCTGCCCTTCTCCGACAAGCTGGAAGCTTAGTCCTCTTTTGCTGAGGGAAAACCTCTGCACCACAAGATCTTCTTCCTCCTGTGGTCTCTGCAGCCTCTTCCAAGGGACAGCACCATTATTTCCTGCTGCAGTGTCAGTGGGATATTTTACAATCCATAATCATAACTGTGATAACTTCTCTATTTGTTGGGTTTTTTTCTGGCCACTAAAGAAGCCTTTTAGGAGGTGTTGTTTTCACATGCCTTCCGATAAAAAGGGAATAGGTTTTCAGCACTTATTCCCCCATAGATTAGCATATGAGTGAGGCCCCGTGGCAAACAGAAATGCCCTCTGTATTGCTCCAGTTGTTTCTGTTCATCAGGCAAGGCCCTCTCACACACTATAACCTCTCTGCACAGTACAGTTCCACTGTGATTTGCAGTGAATTTCATCAATTTTTTTTTTCAAGTTACTATGTCTTTTCCAGCTGTTCTGCTGACTTCAGCTCTGGCAAGTTTCTGGGGTCCCATCTAGGCAGGCTTCCCTTGCATATTGCAAAGCTGCTTGTGACCTGCTATTCTTTCCGTTTCCACTAGATGATAATGCAATTGCTTAATGAATATGCATGAAGCTGCCAGGAATGATGTATTTAACTTTGGTATGGGAATTCATCTATTTCCCTTATACTGTAATCTCGTTTTACTATTCAATTTGTGTTATACCTGATCTAATTGTAACAGAACAAAGGACAGATTAGATTTCTTTTCCTTTATGTCTCTCTCTCCCCTCTTTTCCTTTGGCTTTGTTTTTCTCCTTCTCTCTCTCCAGCCGTGCTTTACCTGTTGATTTTGCTCGTGGACAGCTGTCTGGTCATCCTCTCTGTATGAAGCAATACTATGGACTCTTTTCTTCCTATCGTCTTCCAGGACATACCAAAGATACCCTTGTGGCCCAGAAAAGCAGTGTAATGCCAGAACCAGAGCACATCATTGTTGCTTGTAACAATCAGGTAAATGAGTGTTCTTTTTTTATACTTTTCTATATTTCTTAGTTTGCTTAAATTCACTCAAGAGCAGCCTAATCTAATCAGTGTTCAGAAACACAATTAGCATGCAACATACAAGCCTACTTCTTACCAAGTGTTTGTTGTCAATATTTCCAAAAGATGCTTCTGCAGCACTTTTGTCCTTAGCCCACATCATGTTCCAAGTACAGTGATGCAGAAAGGAGGAATGTGGCAGAATTCATTTGCTTTTTCATTCGAACAAAAATGTTTATTAAACAGAAATGAAACCACAGGAAAAAAATTGTTATTAGAGTGCATTTGCTGGAAATGCTCTTCTCTTGACATTCAAGTATTGGCACACAAGGCATGGCATACATACCACTATCCCATGCAGGGGGGCTTAAGCTCTGCCTGAAGAAGTTAGCGCAGGTGCAATGCAGAAAGCGTCAGAGTCCAGGAAGTTCTGTTCTTCACCTCAGTGGGAAGTGCTCTAGATTCTCTATGTTGTTTTTAAACAAATACTACCATGGAAATTATTTATATACTTCCTGATTTTATCTCTTCAGGTGTTTTTAAGCTTATTCAAATAACATATGTTTTATTTGAGCCAAACACACACTATAAGTCCCCTATAGCAACTGGCATTACACTGGTGTAAAAACACAGGAGGGGTGAGCACTGGGCCAGTCACCAGTGTTTTTCTGCTTCGTTGCCTGCAGGCCTGGCTCTCCAGGCAGGACTTCACCACCTCCCCAGGCAAAAGCAAAATGTTGGACCAGTAAGGGTCCAACACTGACTGTTCTTCTGACTTCTGTCATTTTTTTGCAGTTTTTTGTTTTGGATGTTGTCATTAATTTCCGTCGTCTCAGTGAGGGAGATCTTTTCACTCAGTTACGAAAGATAGCCAAAATGGCAGAGAATGAAGAGGAAATGCTGCCTCCAATTGGCCTGCTGACAACAGACGGAAGAACAGAGTGGGCAGAGGCCAGGACGATCCTTATGAAAGGTTAGCAGCAGCAACCCCAGCTTTCTGTTCTTCACCATCTTCATCATCTTCCCCCTCTTCCTCCTCACCATCATTGCCTTTCTTTGCTGGGAGTGAACATTACAGCAAATATAGGACTGAATGTGCAACCTCACTGCTGAATTTTTCTAGCAGGAAGAAGCTCAATACCTGTCAGTATTCAAATGTGTGTTACTAGGGATGCTTTGGCTGTAAGTGTTACGCCATGTAAATAGCACTCTCTCCATTCTCTGTTTTTCATCACAAATTACATCAGATTTTGTGATTTGTCTCTTTCTTCACATCTGTTTGTACCAATAGGAATGACATATCCTCTTAGCTTTTGGCAACTATTAGACATTTTACATCTCATCTGACAAAGGCATCTACAAGTTAAACACTTACTGAATCTAGCTGTGTACTCTCTCTAGTCAATGGAGAAAAACAGAAAGTACCAGGGCTGATTCATCCAAATCTTAAGTATCTAGGAAAGGTCATGCTAGTTATTATTTGGGGATAGTTCTCTCTCTCTTCTAACAACAGGCAGCATTTAGCTGTCTTGGATTCTGGGCTCAAATGCCTGACTTTGAAACATGAAAATAAATTAGGGATTTATTAATTAGGGATTAATCATCTCTAGCACTTCACATATATATTTTTCCTTGAAGCTAAGTGATGTAAACACCCTCTTTTTGCCATTTTATATGACTTAGGTATTCACTTTTCCTTCCTGGAAAAAATGTAAACTTAGCTCTTTATCCCTATGTCATAGTCTAACCCCAGCTGGCAACTAAGCCCTACACAGCCACATGTTCACTCCTCCCACAGCAATGCTACAGAAAATACTGCCGTTTTACCAATGCCCAGAAATATACAAGAGTTGCCAATAGTCTCAAAGTATGTTTACTATCCCAAGGAAGATCTTGTCTTTTCTTATTCAAGTTTATCAGTGCTTCTAATAACTTTACATAGATAAATACATACACACGCAGAGAGTCCTGGCCATTATTACATGGTACAAGTCTGATCTTTTCCCCTCTCATCCCTATCTTTTCCTTTTAAAGCAGGAGAAAAAAAAAAAAAAGATTCCTTACTTTAATGAAAACTGAGATAAACACCCAATTATTTATTTTCATGCCACACTTTTAAGTAAAACAGTGAATACCTGCAGCAAAATCATCTTTGTATGCCATCCTAAAGAAAAAAAGACAAATTAATAAAAACTAGCAAAACCATCTCTATAGCATTTTTTGATTGACTAGCATTTGCCAAAATATTAATTTTAATGAGGAAGCAAACCAACTCAGTTATGCAGCTGAAAAAAACAGATCCTGCACTAGCAAATAACACAGCACTGTGATGTGAGCCTTCTCTTATCTAAGCAGGAATCCCATCCTAGACCACTTGTATTAGCACAGCTCCTCTACGTAATATAACACATTGCTGTTACACATGGATACATGGTTAACAGCCCTTTTTTCTTATCTGTGGTGAAATGTTCATGCACAATAATTAACAGAAGAAGAGAAAAGCCTCTAGTGAAGCAGCGTGAGGTGGAATGGGTCACTCCACAACAGTTCTGTACTGGGCAGGGAAAGAGAGGATGCTTCAGGACAGAGAAGACCTATACAACACTTTGCAAGGTTATAAAGGAGATATATATATATGGGCCTGCATAGACCTACAAGTAGAGGATAAGTCTTCTAGTTGAGAAAGAGCCAAAGAAATTGTAATAAACCCAGCCATCATTTATTTATAAACACATTCAGTATTTTAACTGCATTTCAGCTGCAGAACTAACTCTCTTAAGTATATTAAAATAATTCTTACTGCTATAGGGGCTGCTATCCCATATCTGAATTTGATTCAGTGCTGTCTTTTTATACTTTCCTTTTAAAAAAACGCCAAACCCTTGACTAACCAAAAAACGACTGGCCAATTCAATGCAATTGTGTGTATAAGAAAGGAAGGACAAGAAACATCTTGCAGGGCTTTAGGCTTGTTCTCAAACTTCTGCTCTGTTTCAGCTCTTTCTAGAAATACTATTTTCCATCTCAAGTCACAGTTCATGAGTTCTTGTGCAGTTCATTGCCTGTTTCACATGATAATTTTCTTGGTGTTTGATAAACTCTCTAAGACATATCTGTTTATTTCTGTAAGGTCATCTTTCCCCTACTTTTCGGATTCTAGCAGAGCTTGATTTTATACACCTAGACTCAAGATACCCTTAAGCCATATGTCAGAATAAGGGCTTTATACTTGTGAAAGACATGTGGGCAGCAGGCACGATGAAATATATATAAACCTATCAGAAAACATAAAGCAGAACGCTGAGCAAGCTCTGAGCAGTTTGTAAATTGCTATCCAGTTATTCCTTGAAGGTGCCTGTCCATAAATACTAGCAGCTGATGTATATAAGGCAACTTCCACTCACAAGGATATTTTCAGCCTTTGCATTGATGTACCCAGACCACAATTACAGTCAGCCCTGCAAGTGTCAGCTACTAGAAGAGTTTTACTGCCAAGAGGACAGGGACATGTCTTCTCCCATATAACGCTTCTGAATGCTTTTGAAGACAATTCATAGGAACCTCAGTGTTTCACATATTGTAAGGCAGCACAGATCACTGGTAAAAAGGTCAGCCTATCTGCATGCCCCATCAGTTACAATCTCCTGGCTCAAGTCTTTGTAGGAGCTCACAGGAACGCCAGGTGCCTTCCCTAGGACTTTGCTTCTGTGGGCAAGGGATGACAACACACTATGCACTGCAGCAGGTCCCCACGCAGCCTGCAAGAAGTCAGGCTGGCCATCCCTGTCATTCAGTCCCATAGCTGCCAACACTCTCTTGCAGGAGCCACCAGACAGCAATAGATAGTACCTTACTGTAACCTGAAAGAGGCCACAGGTTCCCCTCTTCCTTCTCAGCCACTGCTATGACTTGTCTCTACTTCTCTTGACACCTTTTCATTTCTTGCATATTTGTGTTCTTTTTTACTTCACAGCATCTGGAGAATGAAACTGGATGATAACAAGCATCTGTTGTTTTTTTTTCTCTAGCTCCTCACTAGCCTATGTTACTCATTTTGGGGAGGCAGCTCTTCCCTTACTTTGAAAAATGCTGTGCTTTCAGTGGATCAAGCTAGTTTTCATATTTGCAGACATTAGAAACATGCACATTTTGAAATGGCTCCATATTTCAAATGCAAATCAGAATTGTTTAATATTAAATATTATTTCCATTCTTTCAGCTAAAATAGTCTCCTGAGTTGAGTACAGATTTATTGAACTTAGCACAGAATTGTAAGAAGTTTTTGATCAATTTGAATCCATATCTTCTAGTTAAGAACATACTGAAACAAAAACATTTTCACCAATATCTAGCAAAACCAACAGATGAAACCAGATCTGTTAAGAATTAAAGGAATTTTAAGTATATGCTTGAAAGCCCTTTTTTCCTTTGATTTTGTTAGCAGTCATTTAACAGCAATTAATGATGTTATATGCTCTTGAGTAAAACAAGTTCTCGTTATAGTTCCATATTTTTATCCTTTCAATTAAGAGCTATATTAAGCGCTCACAATTAAATATTTCCTATGCCTCAAACTGGCCCTCAGAAGCAAATAAACCTTTACCTGTGCTGAAGACAATGTAAAAATAGCCTGTGTAGTCCACATGTAGAAGCAAGAGTGACAGGATAGGAAAAAGAAGCAGAAACAGTCAGAAAAACACATTTTATTCAGCAATACACTAGTGATAGGAGGGAAGAGGGATGTGGCAACTCATGGTTTTAGCAATACCATGTTCAAAACCTAAACCTCACAGCCTCATCTATGGATGCTTCCTCGTGATGTAGGCAGTCCATGGCTTATTTAGTACTTTATTAAAGTACAAGGAACAACCAGGGGCGAGAGAGAAGGGGATTTTAGTACAAGAACACAAAAACAACATAGCCCCTACTGTTCCCAGTCCAGAAAAGGGTTTTAATGGGAGAACAGCACAAAACTAGCATAGGCCATGCTATTCCAGAGCAGAATACTGCAGCACTGCAGGAATAGTGTGAGCTATTTTCCACCTGTCCTCTCTGTAACTTTTATATATAAAATAAATAAGCATTACTGGCTTGAAGAATAAAACAGATCTATTTTGTAATATAATTATTTGAGGAAATTAAAGGCAAAAAAAGAAAGTGGATATTATCGAATCACATGAAAGATAGACAGAGATATTGCAAAAATTAACACATGAATTAATGCCTTGGTGTAACATTTCCTTGCACTGAGACATTCTACTGTTGAGAGAGCTCTGCAGACACCAGCTCATTGCAGAGCCAGGGTCAGATCTTCAGTGCTTTCCAAGGCAGCAGGGTTCCCCAGGAAGTCCTGCACTACTGGTAAGAGGATGTGAGCATTTCACTCTTTTATCCCCAGACTCTACTAACCGTGACTCTCTCGACATGATTGAACGGTGCATATGCCTGATGTGCCTGGACAGCCCAAGTGGGGTGGAACTCAATGATACAAACATGGCATTGCAACTGCTACATGGAGGAGGCTACCATAAAAATGGGGCCAATCGTTGGTATGACAAACCTATGCAGGTAAAAACTTATAGTACTGTGATATTACTTGCACATGGCAAGGGTCTCCAGCTTCCCTTGTGATAGGGACCACTTAGAATCTCCAGTGGGAGAAAGAGGGGAACGTGATGTCAGCATCTGCCAAGGCAGGGTTGGTGTGAGCAGCACTGTTCCTTGCAGGACAGGGGAAGCAGACCTGCTGCCTTGCTAGCAGTCAGAGGGCCTCCTCCAACACAGGTAAGCTTTCACCTTCCATGAAGTTGCCCCTTGCACTTGAGAAGGTAGACAGCTACAAAGACATACAGGTAGGTAGACATCTGATAAAAAACCCCAAATCAGTACACATTGAATTACACTCACTCAGATGAAATAAAAATGCTGGACTATCATTCCAGAACAAAAAGAGAAAAGCATAATAGCTTTCTCTGTTTTCTCACACATTTCCCTGATGTCCTAGAAATACTACTGCTAATAAATTTAGCATGTGTTTAAGTTAGTATTAATTTCTCACTTAGCAGACTGTTTACTGATTTAATGACACCCTTGTTGAGATTTTCCTGGAAGTATTGATTTCTCCAGCCTTTTTCCCCAAGCAGATTTTGATTGTCATATTTGAAAGTGTCACACTTTTTTTTTACATTTTGCAATAGACCCAGAGTGAAGCAATGTATTATTCTCCAACTGTCAAATGTTGACACCTCATGAAAAATTGAAAAAAACTGACTGATACATTGCTTGTGCAATGCTTGTTGCTCTTGCCATATCCAAGAACAGCAACATGAAAAGAGAAACCACTAAACTAATTTCACTTGCACTGACTTACCCCAGTGCGAATATATTTCAGTTGTCATTCCTGATTTATGCCACTGCAAATGACGTTATTAGCAGACTCCAGTGCTGTGATTCTAAAGAACAAACAATTTGTCTTTACTTAGAATCTTCTATTATTTGCAGGTCCACTAGTTGAGATGTTTCAAGCAAATGAGAATAAACAAGATTTTCTTTTTGTTTGCTATCAGAAGATAGCAGAAAGCAATCAACTTGCAGAGCATATGAAAGAGCTTCATCTGTCCGGTTTTATTCAGGCCATAAGTAGTTCAAAGACAAAGAGAAATTCTTAGGGAAAAAGATCCCATTTTCTTTCGTGCAAATGCAGATGATGTAGGAAGGCATTTTCACAGCAGGACTTGTTCTTTCTCTCTATATTCTTCTTCAACTTTGCAGTAAGGTGCCACAAAATAATCCAGGTAAACTTTTGCATCACACACTCTGTGAAAAGCCTCATGGGAACCTGGAAGGCAGGATGCGTATGCGTATGTGTGATGCAAATGTGCAGTGAGCTGAGCAGGAGAGGTCCAGACAAAGACACTTCAAGGGAAGTGAAGGAAAAAGTCCAGAAAAAGGACAGAAAATATATGAGACAAGTTGCAGTTTGTTCGAAACACAGAACTAACCAACTGCATGGGGGTATCACAGAATTACAATGCAGTGAGTTAAGTGTCACCAGTGTATGCAATGAAATTAGGAATGAAGATAAGTAAGAGGGAAATGAAGAAAACACAACAAAGAAAGGTAAAGAGCAAGTAGGACAGTAAAACAAGCTATGAGAAAGCTATCAAATAAAGATAAGCTTGCTCATTTTATATATTTGTAATAAAATGTGATCCCAAGAGACTTCCCAGATGCAGAAGTTGGATTGCCCCCAAATGTGGAAGGAGAACCCTGGCCTGTTTTTCAGTGACAGGTTTTCTCTATCATCAAGCAAGTGCTAAATCAAATTTCTGGACTCCAATAGGAAATGCTAAAATTTACATTCTCACAGGACTCAGTCCAAAATAACAGCATGAAAGGGATCCAATGTAATGCCATTCACAGAACAAGAAAGTCTCCCACAATAAATCTGTAAGTCACCCACTGATCTGTAAGTCAAGAAAGTTCCTGATGTAAGCAATAAGAAACCCACAGAACAACAAAGTCTTTTGTTAGGTTGCTATCATGGGTATTGAATATATATATCTTGGACTTGTTCTTTTCCTTGCTTAGTTCGTGGTAGGAAGAGATGGAGTCTGTGGTACTGTGTGTGAACATTCCCCATTTGATGGCATCGTACTGGTGCAGTGCACTGAACACTTGCTCAAGCACATGTGAGTCCCCTTTCAGTCCAGCTATTGTACCCACTCTGGACCCTGAGAAACCAGCAGCAAATTCCTCTGGCTGCACAGGGCTACCAAGACCCATGCAACTGTTGGAAACCAGTAATATAGCTGCTAAAAAAGCAGTATTTAACAAATAAATTATTCCTGTGACTTTAATGACTTTTCTCTCACATACTAACAGGAAAGAAAGCTCCAAGAAATTAGTCCGAGCTGATTCAGTGAGTGAGCTTCCTGCCCCACGGAGATTAAGATGGAAATGTTCCCCTGAAATTCAGGCACATTTGGTATCATCAGCAGAAAAACTCCAAAGGTAAAACAGATGTATCATTTTTCTCTGCAATGACTGCAAGCTGGGAACCACCCAGCACATTGCATGCAGGCATAGGTTTCCTCCAAGAGACCTCTCCCTGCCCTGTTGATCCTCCTTATCTTCCCAGGCTGGACATACCTGTCATCTCTTTGCAGTATGACACCCGTATAGGCTGGAGCTACTCCAACGTATTCAGAAATTGCATTACTGTTGTTTTCCTTCCACATAAATAATAGAAAAGCTAAAGACCACTGGAAAAATAGTTGAGTCCTATTTGCACAGGATGCAAACAATGTGGGTCCTCTGCTTTTGTGGATGCACTTTATGGGTTTGACCTGACTAAAGCCAAAGTCAGGGCAATGGGGATACATATATGGGACAGTAGAATACAACTGTTTTGAATAAGCAGTTTGAATTCAGGAATGTAATTTGTTTACATTCATGATGTTCCTACAAAGGTTAGTTCTTATGACTGTGTTTTCAGACTGTAAAAAATTTGCATGCTTTTTGGGGGTGGGGATAGCAATGAGAGATTTTTTTCTTTCTTTCAAATTATTTTATCTGAACAGTCAGGCCTGTCATCTCTCTATAGAGAATTAACACATTGGCTACATAATCAGCTGTATGTCCGGTGTGATTGCATTAGATGGGACCTGAAAGTGCTAGAAGCATATATGAGAGTATGAAAACATTTAGGATGCAGAGTAATTCCTTTTATGTTTTTAAATAGAGGTAGTAGACATCTGAGTTGAAACTTGCAAGGAGGTTACAGCCTTCATTAGGTTTTAAGTCCACCCATTTCTCACACTAGTAAATCTCACAGGAATTTGTTGAGAACAAAAGAGGCTCTGGCTTAGGTTTCAGGAGTAGAAACACTAGGTTTGTTAGGTTGGTTGGTTTTGTTTTTTTAAAAAAGGTGGTTTACTCAAATAACAGAATGACCTGAGTGCCACAGCTCATTTTAAGGCTGCAGATAACAAGCTCAGTCTAGAGCCTCTATGAATAAGTAACTGACTAGGAAGATGTTACCAAAGTCCAGGACTGTTTGCACTCACCTTCAAGTGGGTACAGGCAGGAAATGATCTCAGGGTTTTATTTGCAAACAGAAATAGAATGTGAGGTTCTTGCATCTTCCCCTGCAGTAACTGCCTCTGCTTGTTTTTCAGGATAGTAAAAAATCTGGACTTTATCACTTACAAGTTTGAGAACTATGGAAAGGAATTTATTAAGAAACAAAAAATCAGCCCAGATGCCTACATTCAAGTAGCACTTCAGCTGGCATTTTACAGGTAAGATTACTTCAAATCATATGAACGAGGTAGCATGAGAGGAGATTTGCAATTTGGGGTTTTTTATACAGAGGGTCCATTTTTTCCTCAGCACCTAAACAAATGCCTCGCTCATGGAAATGAGTGATCTTGCCTCATGACTGTAGGTGAGACAAGCTAGAAATTGCCACTCAGTTCTGAGACAGTACTCCTTTGCTTTGCTCCCTTTTCCTCTACTTGCTCTACCTTTCCATCCCCACATTCCACACATGCCATTCCCAGCCAGTACCCTCCCCACAGCTGTCCCCACACTTTGTATAGAAAAGAGGGTAAGGGGATGTGGCAGACAACCCTGCCATCCACAGCAACAGAAGCAGCTAAGGAGTTCAAGTTCTGGACAGAAACACACTTGCCACTATGGATAGCTTGGCAGGAACCATGGCAGTAACTCATAGCTCACCACAGATTCATCCCTTGCACCACAGGGTGAAAAGCATTCACAGGGAAAAACACTACAGCAGCAGATCAGAGTTTCTACACAGAATAGTAACTACTGCTGCTTCCTTCTTTACAGGCATCCCAAGATTTGATAATATCCTCTAATTTCCATGTTATTATCAAAGTTAAAAGCTCCTTTCTATATTGCCAGAACAGCTGATGCTCCCGGCTAGAGATCAGTTGCATGTTTTCCTGCAGAACAGCCTATTACACAAATAATTCTTTATGTCATCAAATTAAATCCTAAAATGGTCTTTACCTAGTCAAAACCAGGATGTCTAACACATTTTGTGTACTCCATTAACATCTGTTAAACATCCATTTTGCATATTCCATTAACCAAACTCCAACAATGACCTGGTCCAAGACTTTCACCTGGATCCCAGCCATGATATAAATCCCACGTATGCAACAAAAACCTTAGGGGACAGTGATGTTCCAAGACCCCTGCTACAACTGGAAGGCACAGTAGGTCTCCTGAAGTGAGGAATAGTAGCGATATACCTGGATCCAAATTAAACAATAGTCTTCACACATTGTTCTATTTGCTATGTCGGTTTTCATTTCAGCTCAGTCTCAAATAGCTCCCTTTCCCCCTTTTAGTTTTCTATTTTTCATTCACACAGAATGCATTTTTTCTTGTTTTAAATAAAACATAATCTCAAGCCAATACATAAATGATTAATTACACAATTATTTTATAACGCAGTACAAATAAAACATTCCTTGAGATCTTTCAGTAAATTTTTGTTTTACTAGCCTTTTTACACAGCAAGTAATTTTTTACTGGCAATGCATAACTAAAATGCATACAGCTGTATGTAGCTACTCATATTAGAAAGGAGTGAGCATCCATCTTTTTTAAGTTTCTTACAGAATTCTATCAACATTAAGATGAATACTATGCAAAAAATAAAATAATAGCTGTAACAATAAACCATACCAAGCTTATATTTCTTTTAGTCTTTATGACTCCTTGAAAATAATTATTCTTTGTTTTTCTTACTTCATACTCTCAGATGCCACAAGAGACTTGTCCCTACCTATGAAAGTGCTTCCATACGGCGATTCGATGAGGGCAGAGTCGACAATATTAGGTCTGCTACCTCAGAAGCATTTGCATTTGCAAAAGCAATGACTGATGACAAGACAGCTCTATTGGTATGTTGGTCTGGCTCCCTCTGCCTTCTTTGGCAAAACACTAAGCAAATAATGCATTCATGATCTCCCATTTTTAAACTGTTAACTGAGAAGGTAAAGGCTTAGGGCAGGATACAGCCTCACAGGATTTTACTTTTTGTGCAAACCAGCCCCTAAGCTAAATATAAATATTACCTTATTTAAGCATCCCAAGGATTCAGAGGTGCCTAAACATGACATTATAAGAAACAAAACATACGATCTTAGACTGTCTTCTGCGTGATCTATCATCAGATCCAAATTCTGCTCCCTGCAGATATCTCAGCTGAACATGCAAAGTTCAGGATCATTATATTGCCACACCAGGGAAATTGCCTGTCATGTTCCCTGCAGCAGATAGCTCTGCTGCAGATTGCAATGTATGAAGGGATACAATTCACGTGCTTTGATTTCTGGATAAGGTGGATCTGTTCTGGCTGATCTTTTTGGTTTTAAAGGTATGTTTCTACCAAATAGAGTTAGTTTTATAGGATCCTCAAGGGGGCTGAACCCTTATGATGAAAAATCTTCATCAAGCTAATAAAACAACTCTCTAAACTATCCTGACATCATCCTGCAAAAACAAAAATTTAATTGCCTTGCTTTGAGACACCACCATCTGTTTGCCAGAAGCATGTGTACTGTATATAGTAGATGGGGATGCAAAGAGGTACAGCTGAGAGAGCTGAGATTATAGCTGCACAAACAGCTTTGTGCACTGTCCCACCCACCATCTCTAGAGAGCCTCCCCCAATGTCTCTCTGTGTGCTGCTTCCACCCACTGCACTTCGCTGCTGTACAGGGAATTTCCAGGTGGCTGTTTAGATGCA